>JAQFZY010000081.1:0-57987 GCA_034696285.1 Hypogastrura burkilli | reverse complement strand
GTGTGATACTTCTGGACGTCCGTTTTCTGGAAACCCCCTCACCCCCTGCTGTCCGGTTTTGTCCGAATTCTGTTACCGCCACCCTCCCTTTTTTGACGGACGTCTTTTATGGACGGTCCCTAATAACGTTTAAAACAGCCGCACGATTACGATAATAATTGATAAGGGAAGGCTTGCATTTAGCGAAATTAATTAATAAATAGCCTGTTCCAAATACTCACTAACTAGCTGAAACTTGCCTAGATAACCCAACCCCACCTAAATTAAGCTAACCTAAAATAATCTCACTTTAACTAATGTAAACTTAGCTTTATGAGCAACCAAAATAATTTCCTTTAAGAGAATCACATTTTTAAAGCCATGAGTCAGTGTCTTTAGGTGCCATAATACGAGTCCTACAGAAGGTGTGTATGTATGCCATGCTGAACTAATCCTTAATTTTTAATCCGACTACCGCTAGAAATCCCTTGCATTTCCTCATACTTTTAAATACTGTCCGTGCAGGACCTATACAATATCGTGGGCTGCTCTAGGTGCCGGCAGAAGGATAATGGTTGCCGTTATTATGACTAATTAAATGACAATGTGGAGGGCCCAGCTTGAGTCCAATTTTTACTTTCAGTCCCGTATTCCTCCTGTACAAACATAATGACATCTCAAATGAGTGGAAAGCTTTCATTTTCCTCGAGGACGACGAAACTAATACATGGCA
This sequence comes from Hypogastrura burkilli, assembly GCA_034696285.1. NCBI lineage: Eukaryota > Metazoa > Arthropoda > Collembola > Poduromorpha > Hypogastruridae > Hypogastrura > Hypogastrura burkilli. The sequence continues at coordinate 57,275 of JAQFZY010000081.1, read as the reverse complement.
GAGAACAGAGGACAGAGTTAGGCCTACTACGGACGGACTGAGGTGTGAGTTGTGGTGCAGGAGATGAGGCTGATGATGATGAGACTCACACGACGAACAATCATTTTATTTATAGCCGGATCAATTACATTCCATATTGATAGGAGGATGGATGGGAATCAGCCACAAAATACATCCCGGCCATCCATATGGAAAGTTTTCTCAACTACGTGCATAGTAGGCTTCTGCTGTGCCCAAGAACCTCCCTCTTAAATTGCACGTAGACTGCATTTACTCTCGGCAGGACTGTCTTCATTTGTTAGAAATTACGCCACCAGCCACCAGAACCCGGCCCAGATCGTGGTATCAAATGACAAGGGGAAACTATGGAATGGAATAAATTCTGTAGGGCGTGTGTGCCTTACAACCTAGGACCACTCGCTGGAATAAAAAATCCGTGCGAAAACACTACTATTTAGAAGTCAGGCACAGCCGGGGCTCTCAGGCCCAGCTCGGCATGCATAATTTAGTCGCGAAATAACGTGTCTTCACAATTTAATTCGTTTCCTTTTCTGCCAAGGATAAATTCTCGACAAGAGAGGCTCCATTTTGCATATCTTACTTCAGTATGCTGAGGTTAGGATTATATGACAAGTTATTTTGGGGAAGCTTACATCTCCTTCTCAAGCCTTACGAGCATCTTCATTTGTTTAATATATTAAAATCGGAATAGTGATAGCTTATCCATTACGAGCCTAGCCAATCTGTTATTTTAAAATTTAAAACACATGAATGTAATCCATACTTTTACCATTTTTGCCCAAACTGCAACATATGTAGGTACGCATATTACAATGAATGATGGCGTGGTGTTGATAACCAAATTTGCCCATTTTACAAGTCTCCCGTTCTCATGTGGTTTAGCCAATTAGGCGAGTTCTCCCCAGGTGCGAAAAAACATGAACTAAGAGTAGAGGCATACGGCACTGACTTTGGCAAATCATTTCCGTCTCAGTACTATTCATAAAGAGGCTCTATGGATTAAAATTAAAATTGAGCCCCTTTAGGAGTACGGTCTATTTCACCGACGCGTTAGGGATATTCATGGGTGTTATGATATAAATGAGTCTGACATTGAAAATGAAACCCTGGCCCTCCCTTCAAAAGTTCTAGTTAGGGCGTATGTGCTGATTTGCCATTTTTACAGCCATGGTTGCCGGTGCCACTGCACGGTGTAAGTGAAAGCCGAACTTGGGACCATTATCCGGCTCCAAACCAAAGCATAATGAAATGACCTTAAATTTTTAAGACTTGACTAATGTGATTCCTCCACGAGTCAGTATGGAATAAAAGAAAGAGAGATCATCATGTCACAGTCCTATAACAACTCAGCAGAACAATTTGCGAAAAGCCTAGTTTTCCCCAGGATTCCTTAGCCCTAAAACCGCTTTTCTGAACCAGACCAAAGGAGGCAGCATGGGTGAGTGACGGTAAGTTGGCCCTGTCATCTTACCCTGACTTTATGACAATGACATGGTAAGGGAGCTCTGGGGCCCGACAAAAAGCGCATGATATATGTGAGTACGGTGAGGCGGAACCAGGCGTGAGGGACTTGATCCAGTAGCCTCTGCGCTAGATTTAGGTCTAACATTAAGCTTAGTCTGGGCTTTGGCTTGGATGATATTTGTATTTTGTATTGAACAATGGACCACAAGCACCAGTTACGCTCCACAATGTATTGGTGGCTGGGCTCGAGTGCGTGCCACATGAGGAGCACCCGAAAGGGCCTCAACAATGCAATTCGAACAGGCGCCAAAATGACAGAAGCAATGATCATTTGGTTGCGGGAATATAGCACAGGCTATAGGCAATAAGCTATAGCCCATTGTTGAGTCTCAGACTATGATTCGTAATATAAAATTAAAGCCCCGTTACATTATTATATTATTTTTAGTCCGGACTCCCCTGGTTAACATTTGTATTTTGTATGCATCTCACCGCGAAACACGATCGTGAATTGAACAACGCAAAAAATACTGAGTTTGAGCGAAATAAATTGACTCTCATCAAGAAAACCCACTTATTCCTAGCTGCAGAAATATGTAATAACATTTAAAAAGTAAACAAATCGAATCTAATCGGCGTATACATATTTAATTCTGCATAAAAGTTATATGTAGATAGTGGCATAAAAAAGTAAAAGTAACTACGGCGAAAGACTAACTTCAGGCGGAATAAAGCCGTTCTTGTAGCCCATACCTAACCTGACATAACTGATTCCAATATCCAATCTAACAACATAGCCTAAACTAATATAGCCTAGTATATATAGGTACACCTTGCTTTACCTTTACACGTTGTATGCTAAAGTCTACAACTTTTGCACGGGAATACTATTCAATCAATTTAATCTAGCCTAACCTAACCTGGCGTTCAGTATTTTTAGGTACCTACCTACCATCATAATGGGCCGCTCAATATCTTCGTTCTCGGATCCCATCTTATAGGTCTAAATCTAGGATTAATAGTGAGGCCTCTAATCTTCTGTGAAGATACGTTATTATTTGGTCACGATCTGTAAGCCCGGCCTGATTTCTTTTCTCTCCCTCATCAACACTCAATATTATTTTGTGCGTAAGAGCCTTGACCAAAGGCTCAGCCTGTGCAGTATTAGTATAGGCCCATCTTCCTTTCTCTCCCCGCATTGATTGTTATTTTTATAATTTACTCCTAAACCTCCTTCTTTTGTATAGGAAGGAAGAATGGAGGAGATCCGTCCAAGAACGTCGTGAGCACTTGATGTAATTAGCTTCTGCAGAGGACAGGTCTAAAACTAATTACTCTATTTGTCCTTCCATTAGGACCAATGGGACTAGCCTTAGTTTAGTAATTTGTAAACATGACCCTAAAATTAAGGATGTCTCTTCCTGTTCGGAAAACAGACTTGTGGTGGAAAATAGGTTCTTTGAGAGAACTAAAATTCAGCGCAAGAAATTCGCTCTTCTAAAAAGTTCAAACCTAATATAACTTAATCTAATCTACCAACAGTAGCTTCATACTACACTTAATAAATCTTAGCCTCACCTAATCAAAATTAACGACTTTATTTTTACATTTCATCATAAAATTTACATTTTGTTCCGGGACTAAGCAACTACCCCACTCTTAAAGGCTGCTCAAGATGCATTGTAAATAAATTGCAATTTTCGGAACCCGTAGCTTCTCCCTTTCAGATCCTGAGCTCTTCCGTCATAAGGTGAGTTTTGATATTATTGAGTGGAAGTTTAGTGCATAATAACCTTAGAAATCCGGCAGAAGGCCGGTTGAGGTCAAACTTGATAAATAGATGGGGAGTATTATGAGGGGAATTACACTAAGAAAGAATCCAGTTTTAGAGGGCAATTACGTCGAAAATGAAAACATGAAGTTATCTTGAGTGCTTGTGTTTAGGGTCCCAACGATTCCTACACTGCTACTACTCTGCATCTGCACTCAGGCACGAAATGCTAATTTGTACGGCCGGCCAATTATTGGGCCGAGGAGGAGGAGGCTTGTATTACATGCTCATGCCCAAGGAAACCGAAAATCCAGTAGGCTGAATGGAGTTTACAGTAATCCGCCTGCCATTATAGTCCTAATTCAAATTAAAGTGGATTTTCGGATCCCTATTACGTGTTTACTGTTCTGGCTCCTCTTATCATCTTATTTGCATATTATAATCTGGTGGGCAGTCCCGCCTGCCCTAAACGTTTGAGCCTCATCTTCTCTCGTCCACTCACCTCATGTAGATCTCACTCAGTGATTAGGAGCCAGCCTCCCTGGCTGCTGAGACACAGGCTCAGTAAGTATATGAAGTAGGGAGAGGACTTTGCAGAGGGGGATCTGTTTTGTCTTCTAGAAAGACTTAACGCCTTGGTCGGATCAGAATTTGCCAACGGACATTCTGCGCATTACATTACACGTCTTGGATTGATGTATTGTGTCACAGCATTACAGCTAGAAGCACTATAGCATTAGCCCTTTATTGCAGATTTCAATCCTCCGTAGACTAAGTAGGATTAATTAATCTTAAATATCTGCATCAGGGATGGAGGATAGGAAGCTGTGTATGTTAATTCCTATACACAGTAATCCTGTCCTAGGGTTCGACGTCAATTCTGACAAGGCGTGGATATTAAACTCACCACTTTTACTATACTTTTCAATTCTAACTGCTATTTAGAAATAATAATAATAAGTTAGCACCTGTAAGAACGTTTGATTTTTTTACATGCTGAATCTCCTGCAAGAACTGACTCACACTATGTAGCTTGAGAAACAGCTAAAGCATTTTTCTTTAAACTAACCAAACACCAAACCTAACCTAATTCGTTTAAGCAAACCTGATGTTTCCCTAACCTTAGCTTAACGAATTGCAGTATTTTCTTTATCTACAGGTAAGTTTTTAGGTGCCTACCTAATTTTAAATTTTTTACATAGGGACACAATTGGCCAATTGGTGCTGTATGAATGCCAAATGGGAATCCTAGTAATGCAAATGGGATGAGCAAATAATTGCTATGCGAACTGCGAAACAGATCCTGTCAACTCCATTCCATGCCTTTTGCAACTCCCCCAAGATAAATGGGATTAAGTTAAAATGTTTTACTTTTTTTCCCCAAATCAGGTAATACAGTAAGCAGTCGTACGCCTTGCCTAGATTTCAGACCTAGACACCAGGCATTAGGCAAGAGGGAATGGGATTCTGGTGACAGGCCCATTGGTCGCGAGTTGTTGGACTAAAGATGAAATGTGACAGAGTTGAGAATAATTATTTGTTCAATAACTCGTAATTCGTAAGCCCTTCAAAACAAGTCCATCCTTTTGTCACAGGTCGGAGTAGCCGAATATTTATGTCCTGCCCGCTCTGCCAAAGTTCTTCCTGGGTTAAAGTCCCAGAGCCCGTCCTCTGCGTCAACCAATAAGGATCCTGGATCCCCGACCCTACCGATGAAGCAATAAAAATTACCCCTTGTAGTATTCACACGCAATCTGTGGATCTGAGCCCGGACTTAATTGCGGGTTATAGGGACATGGTAAATTTACATGGTAAATTCCGTGCGGAGTATACTGGTCCGCCTTCCTCTAATGCCCTTCACCCTTGATTACAGTCCTTACGGAGTGAGAACAAAAATCCCCAAAGTGTATGTTATTAGGCTTTGGTTCCTTTGGACTGACAGAGACGTGGTCCCAAACCAAAAGGCTTTGTTGCGGAGAAATAATAAATGACACAGGACATACATTTGGCAGAGTCCCCTCCGCACAATGGACTATATGTTTTCGTTCTGTTTCACAGTTTAGCCGGCTCTTTTTTGCAAGCTCATGCTAAATATGGTTCATCCCTAGTAGACGGAGTCTCCTACGCAGCTCAATCATTATTGCTCAAAGGACCGAATCCTCAAAAGTGTTAAAACACCGTATTATTGGTCGTGAATCGTAACGAATTCTTCCCTCAACCTCAACCTACCTTTTTCTATCAGTCCGGAGCTCTCTGTAGTGTAGGCAAGTGTGGGGAAAGGCTAAGAAAGGCCTTCTGTTGCCTTTTTGGAGTTGGGCGCTAGTAAATACAGTACATACAGTTTGCTCCATGCTATTGTAAGTAAACATACTGCATTGTAAAGAAATGTCATCCATTTTCCTCTATTATCTTCTGAATCCTGCATATGTGACAGGCTGACGAGGACACATGACCAGAATATATTTATCAAATTCCCTTCCTTCTAATTTATTGCAATTTGCAATAGTAAAGAAAAACTCCGTTCCCTTCTTCGTGTGACTTTCATTTGAGCGTTACATATGCATATAAGGGTAAATGTATATTAAGCCATAGTATCCAATATTACTGTTGATACATTAGATTAGATTAGGCTAGGTTAAGTATGGACTAAAAAACTTTATTCCGCATTTCAATTTCTCCGTTAGTTGAAAGATTTAATTCTGAAATCAATATTATGGCAGCATTAACTACAAGCCTTAGTTCAATATATTAATTTGCAGATGCATGGTCAAGCCGGGTTATGTTTTTTGTTTGAACCTACAGCTTTTAGCTTTCTATTTTAACCAGAAGTCACTATGGTTTGGGTTCCAGTTCCATAATAATAAGCCTACAACCATTCAAAATCCGACGTCTTGGTTCACTCAGAGCCTGATTCCTGAGCCCGCCCTCCCCGCCGCATATTACTGTCAGAAGTGAGTAAGGGTTCCCATAAGTCACGCGGATGCTAATAAATAGTTTGGTCCATAGCCTCCATATATATCCTCATGCATAAAACATGATCCCCAAATATTGCATGTTTAAAGAAAAGGCCGTGAAAGCTTGTGGGAGGAGGGAAGACCTCGTAACTCATAAGTTGGAACCCGATCCGAATCATGAATCTTACCTGTCACAAGTCCCAAAAGCCAGGCAGGTAATGCTTTTGCAGTAAAGGCTCGGGCTTAATTATTAAACTGCATAATGTATGGCACACTTGGGCTCAGTTCCTTTATCGGCCTACCCACTCAATGAGTCTGCTTTATTATGGAGATAAGGTGATGCAAGGGCCCAGTCGTAATCTGTAATGTAACTGAACACGGATCAAGGTCAGGTTCCTATCCAACTCTGGGTAACCGGCTCACACAGGCTCCGTTTTCTATTTTAAATCCAGCACACAAAGCAGGCCTCCAAAATTGAGGACCTTGAGCAAGTCAATCAATTGGGGCGGGTCAGCGTAATCAGAATCAATATTCAGAACGGCCCCAACAATAGGTAGCGTGTAGCGTTCTAGAATCTGGAGCCCAATGTCAGGATCAGGAGCTCAACAATGGACTTTGGATGATCTCTCTCTCCACGGCATTGACGGTCTTAGTTTCCGGGTATTATTCCCAATCACTAATTGAGAATCACTATGGAAGGCGGTAATACTAAGTATAGAAATCCTGAGATTATTGAGAGACGAACTGACTGCAGGCACTACTGACAATGCCTACCAAGAGCCCAACAACAACTGGCTGAGGAGTAGAAGTTGGGGAGAAGGTTTTAGGGGCTGGTGCTGCTGGTTGATCAGGTTGGGATTTAGGATGGAAGGATTCACTTGGCTAATGCCTTCCCTTTGCAGGATCCACAACTCTGTAGTTGTACTAGTAGGTATCTCTATCCTTACTAACAAATCCAGCCAGTGCTGCAGAGACTGAAAAGGAGACGAACCGGCCCTCAGAGTAAAACTGCTCAACCGTAAGCTTGCCTTGAGGAGGATTAGCATTATTTTCACCGGACCTTCCAAGGGCCCCGGCTTTGTCCTGCTCCTCAACCACCAACTCTGTCTTGGTCAGATTTATTGTGGCCTCAAGACAAGTGTCCAACCGGGACAGAATTATATTTATTAGTACGTCCGTCCACTGCATGGTGCATGTGTTTTAAGGGGTTCTTAACATTAGACTCCGAGGTACTAGAAGGGCTTCAGAATGTTCAGGATGGGTCTCAATACGTTACAGCATTTCGCGGAAAAATTGTAAAAATCAGCGGGATGCACTCGTTTTCTGTGGGAAAAAGTTTCAAACTTATTAACTTAAAATGAAACTTCCTCGAATTTGAATCATTAGCCGAAAATTCCGTCGTAACGCAAGCTCGGTATAAGCATGAATTAAATATCGAAAATAAGTACGCATAATCCCACTCTGATTTCTTACACATTTTAGGTTCTATTCTGAACGAATTTCTACGGATCCGAGTGTACCATTGGGAAGCCTAGCATTTTGTTTTAGAGACAAGCTTCAGCAAGAAGTAAACTAATATAGATTTCACTATTAAATGAACTCAATGATAATGATTTGCCTTCCGAAACTGGTCAAACAGTTTGCATACTATTCAATTTTCTGCAATATACACATCGCCTCACTTAGATCAAAATAATTCCTAAGGCATTGATATTTTGAATCTCTCCTAATTCAGTCATCTAGGATAACTGTAAAATATCAGTATTTTCGCCGTTTCGTGCTATTTATTCCAACTCACGCTTGACCAGAAATATTAAATAAAGCGCACAAGCTCCACGCTAAACGCTAGAGACTAAACCACTGTGCGAAGACCTAGGTGGCCGTAGATTAGGACTGAGGTGTCTGTAGCCTCCACCTGAATTATGAATTCAATTGTTGGATATCCATCACCCAGCCGTCTGTGTGCCTATATTATTAGGGCCTCCCCTCCTAAGTCCCTTTTTCTTTCTGTCCGTAGGAAACTCCTCTTTTTCCCCCCATTTAATAATTTTTGAAGTTTATTATTAGTGAGGGCCCTTTTGTGGACTTTTGTAATTTGAGTGAGCTCGGCTACAGAATCCACCCCTTCCCTCACACTTAAGAGCCGGATAATCGGCCCGCTTACCCCGTCTCTGGACGCAGCCAGCTAGCTGGCTGGACTGGAAGGTAAAGTGTGAGAAGCTTCGCTGGGCCCAGCTAGGTCCTATTATTAGTATTCAACTAAAGCGTCCTAAGAGGGCCCTTCGGGTAATTGCAGTGAGAAGAAGGTAATACAATTACACCGTGTGGACCCTTCAAAATAAATACTCACACTTCCCCCCAGCCTAAAAAAGGAGGCCCGGGCAGTATAAATGGGAAAATTCCCTCAACTCGACCCTTGGGCTCGTCCATCAAGCTCCGAGGTCTTCTCGAACCTTACTCGACCCGCTAAAAACCGTATAGTGACGGATTAATTTAACCCTATCACCTCAGCCCCAACAAATAGAGACTTGGTCCGGCTTAAATCCCGGCTCGGTAACTACTACTAACCTACTGAGATCAAAGTGTGCCTGGGGCTGGAATCTAAACCGCAGATGCAACGATGTCAGTACATATGTAACACATTAAAAATTAGTGGAAACATTTTTTTAATTAATTTTTTTAAGCCAAAATTACAAAATTGGCGGTGGTAAGGCCAGGACCAAATGAGTACTAGCCAGATTCCTGTATTTAAAAATAAATAAAATGTCCCATCTAAAATTCAGTATATCGAAAAGCTAATAAAATAGCTTCTCAATCAAAATATCTGTAGTATAAGTGACAAATCAAAAAGACTCCGTATTTGTCCATAACTTAATAATAAATCCCGCAAAAATATAGTGTTTTTTTTAACTACTTTTGTTAAACTACCTACCTACGAAATATATTATAGTAGGTACGATACCTTCTACCTTAAAAATGTTATGCTTTGACTCCTGGGAAGATTATACCTGAAATATTTTAAAATCGTATTTGACTCCTTCCTGACTTTTTGTGGGCTGGATTGGACATTGGACTCTGGTCCGTAACATAAGGATCAAGCTGAACCCGGGCCTCAGCCATATGATTATGAACAATGAGGCTCATAAAGAGGGCCGGGCCGGGGTATAAATAATAGAAGTAAGGAAAAAAGTGAGTAAGACCCGACTTGGAACGGGTTGTTGTGGAGAAGAAGTGCATTGCCTTGTCGTCATTTATAGCTGTCAGGTAAGTTTTGGGACGAAGGAACTTGGAACCTGCCTGAGATAAAAAGAAGAGTAAGTGCTACATTGGACTTACCCAAGCCTTAATTGTCCCTTCTATGCATTCTAAGACGTCTTCCTACAATTTCGTGGATATTGACATGTGATCTCAGGAGGAGGCGGAGGAAAAAAAAACAAGGAATTAAAACCTGATCCGACTACAATAAGTTCCTTCCCTCTTTTTTAGTGAGGAGAAAAAAGGCTGGACGGTCTTTATATCTTTATGGATCTGAGAAGTCCGACTGCCTGATTGCATGTTGGAGATAAATTCGGAAACGGCCGAACCAGGATATTGAGTTGATCTCCATGCCTAGACGAGATGAGGGAAGACGGGGATTGGGAATCAACAAGTTCCCTCCTCACTGGATCATTAACCTTAGCGGAAGGGATGGAACGCCTAGGCCGTCTTCATTTCATGGAAATCATTCACCCCCACAAATATAAATAATAAAGCAATAATGATAATAACCGACCTGATTGGCGGATCCTAGCCCAGGCTACCCAGGCCGAGATCATCTCCCCTCTTGTTCACACTTCCCAATCCCCTCAGACATGTTTATGGCCTCAACTAAAAATGTTCGATTAAAATTAGGAAGCAGGGGCTTAGGATAAGCTCTGCCTTTTATAAATCATGGGGTCTAAGTCGAAGGACCAGAGTTGGGGCTTTTACGGTCTACAATTTGACCCCTGCCTCGGCCCGGGCTAATTTTTCACAGTGTTCGAAGTTACAGCCTGTATTTAATCCGGCATAAAAAATATAGATTTAAAAAAGTCTAAACTAACCGGCTAAAAAGCTAACCTAATCTAAAAACCGTAACGATGCTTAACATGGCATATCATTTGCATTTTTGTGCTAAATTATAACTATAACTATAGCTATAATTCCGTATTCTAACCAACCCTAAGCTAGACTAAACTAATTATCTCTATTAGTCCGAAATCTACGCCTGTAAAGTAAATTTTGACAAGTCTCTGAAATTAAGGTAGGTATTTATATTTTGTAGGGTCGACTTTTCAGCAGGAACAGCTGATTTCACAGATGGTTGGGTATTTCTATTTGGTTTATAAATTTTGTTCCGTATTAAATATAGGTTTGCCGGATAATGGACAATCTAAGTCGTTGATTCAGCTTAATTGGCTTTATTAAGTCCAAGTTGGTTACTGCTGCTAGATTAGATTAAGCTAGGTTAAGCTTGCCGTGTGAAAAAGGAATTTATTTCTCTGAACGCTACCGTTTTCCATGCATGAAAACTAAAAGCTCGAATCGGTCCATAATTAACCAGGAACTACTCCCTCGTTCACAGAATAAATGGCTTGGCTGGGCTCGTGATTGAGAATGCATTTTCCTCCAGGTTTGCTAGAAATCTCGAATTTGTGTTTGTGATTCGGTTCGGTTGTCTGTTTTCCCTGCTAGTATACAGCTAGGACTAATTGCAGTAGTAAAAGCGACGAGGATCCCACTAGGCCTCTGCAGAGCCTGGACCAGGGAAAGGAGCAGGATAATAATCATAAAAAAATGGTTGTGAGGTTCCATTTAGAGCCCCTGGCAAGGCCTCAGTCTGTCAGGGCCTCTAAAAGCATAACAATCCTCCCATTGTTGTTATAGGCCGAAGAAGAACCCAGGTGAAGCACAGTAAGTGTGTTTAGGCAGGGTGCAGTGTGCCCGGCTTTTTATCCCATTTTATAGGGACTCGGGCAGGGGAAAAAATCAGTCAAATGGGCTCTTCTTGATCTTGACCATTTAAGTAACACTTTTTTCTACTATGTAGCTCAGCCTACCATCCACAAGATCACATTACTCATCTCCAAAGCCTCGAGTCCCTTCTCCACCTCCGAAGGATCCAAGGAAGGGCCCTTACACGTGTGCATGGATCCAGGTCCAGGGCCTTCGTACCCTTTGATGCGCAAGAGCCCTGATGCAATCCACTCGATTGGATCTCGAGATCTCTGAAGTGAAGGCCCTCAGCCACCCCGAACCAACGCTTGGCTCATTTATATGCACAAGGCGTAAGTTATATTAGCCTTGTATTTTTGTAGCGGAAATATATAACATTCAACTGAATACATTTTTGTATGTAGTCCAAATCTGAATCTAGTCTAACGACAGTAATTGCCTTTAACTTGGAATTTTCCGGTAAGCTCAATATTCTTTCCGGCAAATTTTGTTTACTGCGTCAGTAATAAAAGTATCTGCCGGGTATTTCTTGAGAATTGGCAGCGACCAGGGAAATATCGAAAGTCTCTGACAAGCTACAATTCTTTTCTGTACGGTATTTAATACTGTAAGTACCTTTTAAAATATTGATTTTATAAAACAGAATGTCTTAAATGAAATACAGTCGGTTTTGTAGGCCAAGTAATCTAAGCTAACCTAAGATAGCAAGTGCAACTTTGTTTAATATTGGTATTGGTAGGTATATAAGTGCGTTTATATTTCATTACGCTCTTACCACTTTATGCTAAAATCCAGATTTTTTGTACGGCAAGAATATTATGCTTTCTGGTATTTGCCACAAAAAATGACAATGTTAGAATACACTGACAGCCTAGTCGAACCTAATCTAGTAATATTATAGTCCACAATATTTACGCTTCCATTTTTAACACATACAAGTGCAACGTAAACATAAATTTTGAAAGCCAAAAAAAAGTTGGGAGAATTCATACATTAAAAATTGCAACGATTTGGGTCATAGTTGAAACCACTTAATTCCAGAATCCCACACACTGGTAGGCTATCAGCTATCACTCTCTTTAACCTTAACACTTCACCCATTATCGAATGAATTAAAAGAGACAAGTGACACCAGGGATGAATTATAGGATGATCCCTGTTTCTCATGTTTACTTTTCTGATTTCTGATTCATAAAATCAAGCTTAGTCCGACACCTCTGCACTTCTTAATGTTTGCACAAGCACAATAAATTATTTGTTTTATAGTAACCCCTATATCTCCCTTTATCCTAGTGCATTTCGAACTGCACAAAATAATTCCAATGAATTGGGGAGCCAGCATATACTGTAGAACTGGGTTCCACCCTCAAGTACTTAATATATTTATAAGTTCGTGACAACGATTAAGCAATTCCTCCAAGCCTCGCAAAACTGTCATGAAGGACTATTAAAGGCAGGATCTCGAATTTACAACTCTTTTATACGTATGTTTATTTCCATTGGCCTGTCCATAATGTCCTGGCCACGCAATCAAATCAGCTCTCTTTATAATGAGGTGACGCACACTATCTGTCTCATCCCTTTACTACAGCGGATTCACAAATCAGGCCAAGCTTCAAGCTAGTCACTTTTCAGATTTAAAAAAAGTGTAAGTACTAACATTTATGTTATTCGGGTTTATAATTTTAGTTACCATGCTAAATTGATCGCATTAATTTTCCATATGCGTTTACCTGTATTTTTCCGAAGGCACTTCAACATGCAAAATCCCTTGGAGAGATGTTCTATTTCTAATTTTATTCGCCGAACCTTAGCCTTATGTTCCTTTCCTTTCGCTCAAGAACTCTCTCTAGGGAAGAGCATGACTTTACGATCCTGACCATAAAGTCATTTGTTGCCAATATTACGCTCTAGCCCCATTCTTACGCCCGCTCTTTCGTCAGACAAATTGAATTGATGACGAGTGAGTGATTTGGCCCTTCAGCTTCAGCTTACTACTCCGATGATTCAACTCGAGTCAGATCTCCAACTTTTTATCGACTGGACACAAGGGAGATCAATGAAGGATCCTCTCGAGAATCATTATCCCAGATCAGCGTGAGGAGTTATATACATAGATACTTTATGCTTCAATATTTCAAATTAATTGAACTCACAAAATACTTTTCAACTTTTCCATAAAATTGATTTAGCCAAAATCTCAAATACGAAAGGTAAATTCCAATGTAGGTACTCCTGTGGTTAATCAATTACCACTCCAAGCTGAAGTCTCTGAGTCTGACAAGTCAAGAACAAGAGGATCATGCGGTTGGATTGACAATTCATGCCTGTCCATAGTATAACGCAAAGTGTGAATACAGCAAGTACATGATGCATATTTAAATAAATCACGAAGTCCCTGCCTTCCACGTGTTCATAGGTACTACACTAGTTTAGTGAGAACAGGAGAGTAATTCATTGTAGGTCGTAATTGTGTTTATAATATCCAACCGTGAATTAAATTTAAGACAAAGGTCAACCATTGATCTCAATAAGGAGGCTACATTCTGTGTCGAGGACATTTTCGGGACAAACGAACCTGTCACCCCGAAACTAATTCTAATCTAATTGAAACAAGTGTTTAGATACTTGCTGTGAGAGTAGTAGGGGATTTTAATTGTACATTAATTTTCTTTGCCAACAATTCCTGCAGTCCTGTCCTCTCATTGACTCAAACCACTATTCTTATGACGCCATAATCATACGCATAAAATTGTGTTGTGAATTGTGAAGTTATTGTACGTTCTCCTCAAGACTATATTTTTACGAATTTGTATATATTTTTCTTATGAAAGAAACGGATCAAAAAATGCCATGAAAAAAATTAACGAAACACAAATTATTAGAATATGAAATACAATTTATATTAAATATTTTAATTTGACGCGTTCGGAAACCCTAATTCCTACCTCTCGATTTCAATGATGAGTTCAATTCGGAACTGTGTTAGGAGGTTAGGATATATGTGGCATAAGGAACAGGCGCGCAGCATTTGACATAAGACATATGACATATCCCTTCCTTTCTAGACCAAGAAACACCTTGAGCCGCCTTCTAACATTTGTAACAATTACAGAAAAGCGTAGCTAAAAATACATTATGAGCACGAAGCACGACAGCCAGTCCCGAAGCACAATAGGGACTAAAAACGGAAATAAAAGAAGTGAAATATATATTATTGAGAGGATGATTGTTTCGAGCCCATTCTTGCTAACTATATCATGTTGTGAGCTTGGTCTGAGCCTGAGACCGAAGGATTTTGCAGACTTTCGAAACCAATTCCACTCATGCCTCCTATGCAAAAGAAACTCCTGTCCCCACGCAAAAAAAAATTGAAACCATTACAATGTGGAACGGATTTTTAATATCCGGAGGTAAGAACAAGAGCAATCTGTCCACTCTTCCCAGTCCCACTTTACCGTACTATACGATCCCTTGCCTTATTTATAAATCCAACAGCCAACAAGTTCAATGGCTTACTTTCCTTCTTATTAATGGGATGGAAGTTGTGGGCAGTAGCCGACCCGCTGTTTTATAAATCAGGATGACCATTTCACACGACACGGGATTCAGACTCAAATGTCAGCTCCTTGTACTCACCCATTGCTTATAGAAGAGTAGAGCGTTCGAGAGCTGTCCTTGGACTGAAATTTGGCCAGCGTTGTGGAGCGCTCAAGCGGGACTTCGGAAATGCTGCGCCGAAGCTTGCGCGACGTTTCCGTTGGCGGCGGGCCCTTCTTAAGTGAGGACTTGATGACGGGCGCCTTTCCCCCGCGTCCCATTATCGTGCTCATGTTCCCGTAGAGGTCCGGCTGCTTAGGGCCCTTTGACCCGACCTTCCCATTGAGGCTCTGGGAGGAGGATATGAGCTTATTGGGGCTGGGACTTGAGCCGGAAGCTGGCTCTGGCCCAGTCCCTGCCACCGGCGGCAGATTCATGTAC
Organism: Hypogastrura burkilli; assembly: GCA_034696285.1. Classification (NCBI taxonomy): domain Eukaryota; kingdom Metazoa; phylum Arthropoda; class Collembola; order Poduromorpha; family Hypogastruridae; genus Hypogastrura; species Hypogastrura burkilli. The sequence continues at coordinate 42,110 of JAQFZY010000081.1, read as the reverse complement.
TCCCCATAGCCCGAGTCCTTGGTCAGCTTCCTTGGGCCCCGCCGGTCCTTGTCCTTCTCAACAATAGTCATGGTGGAGCCTTTGGGCTGGGGAAGGGGGCGGGAGCTCAGTCCGAAACTGCCCCGGCCCTTATTGGCACGAATCACTTCTAGGTTCTCGTAAATGGTTTCGGCGGGCTTTGGAGCACCCGGGTCTGGGCAAAGGCTCACTGCGATCCCGTTCTTGGGCGGACCGCCGTTGGCAGTACAGGCAAAACTTTGGGCCCGGCCGTGCTTTACTTTTAAGACTGAGGACTGGACTTGCTTTTCCAGAACCACACTGCCCGATTTGGGCCCGGAGACCAAGTGCCGTTTTTCTTGGAAGCTTTGGCTCCGCTCAGGGGGACGGGCGTATGTAGGGGGTGCTGGAACTGGGGTCAGAGGGCAGGGGAGTTCCGAGGCGCTTCCGTTCAGGTTCTCAGCCTCGATCTGGTTGAGCGGGATCCCGCTCGGCTCCTTCCCAGTAGTATTTGTACTTCCGCTCCGAAGGGATCTCAGAAACTTAGTGGCCCCTGAGCCCAGCCGCGTCGACTCCCGCCTCTCGACTTTGACGGTCACTTCAGGAGCGTCAAGCTGATCCTTGGACCCCTTCCGCTCAAGACCGTCCCCTTCACCCCTGAAATGCGGAAAACAAAGGAAATTAGTCAGGACTCTTCCTTGGGATCTTCAATAATTTAAATGACACTATAGTAAACAAAAAATAATTCTGCTCCGGCCTTCTCCAAGCAGGGACTGCCTAGAGGACAATTTTAATTGGAAAGAAATTGCATTGACGTCGTCGTCAAGGCCTGCCAAAGAAATAATAACAAAACTGACGCCCCTCATTCTAGTCTAACTGTACAGGTAAATTAGCCGGAAAACGGGAAATTTTTACCGGCGTGGACTCCCATTTAGCCATTTCTTATTTTGATCGTACTAAAACAATAGAGGATTCCCAAGGGCCCCTGGCTCCGGATTGGAGGACCCTTCCGTCATGATCATGATCCTCTTTGTGTAAGACCAGGAGTGCCCTTCTGTCAAACCTATTGCGTAAGAAAGCCTGCACCGGCATAGTAGCCCTTAGTGAGGAACCATCATTATGTAAGAGTGCGGCCCATTGAGAGATCCCAAGGCATTGTGAGTTGTAAGTCACAAAAGAAGATCGGAGCCTTCACTAATGGCCAGTGAAGTCTATTTTGAGAGTCCTGATGCATATGCACATATTTTAATATTAATAGTTAATACTGCCCTTAGTCCGCTCATTATTTTCCCCACCGTCAGTAATGAGAAGAAGATGGAGTGATGAAATGCGTACTACTACCCTTGTTCTTGCTCTACTTCTGGTCCATAATAACGGCGGACCTGTCACTCATCATCCCATTATTAGATAACGTGGGGGCCCAGGAACAATTGGGGGAGCCAAAAAAGATGTCACGATCATATTTAAAATAACAGATCGGGCTCAAACTAGTCCATGAGAGTCAGGAGCCAGGAGGGGATGGAATGTGACAGTCCTTATAGACGCGGACCTGTATAACTGAGTAGCAGGAAGATAATCCTTAAATCATTTCTTAAATCAAACCTGCGGCTTCATTTGCACTAAGCTTGAGACTTTGTAGGTGGGACTCAATATCATCAAGAAGGCATTTCCATTATGTCATTTCCTTCCTCCACGCCTTTGACGGGAGTCTAGGTCAATTCGGAAAATTCTACAATCCAATAAATAATTATGCAAATTATAAGTTACCTTTGTCATTGGTTCAAAAAAATTAAGACTCATCTAACATGCTATATAACACTGAAACTGTATCAGAACTTTGGAAGCTGGTAAACGGAGCGCTGTGCTCAGTTGGCCGGGGCCACTTTGGCCTCTTGAGACTCTCATGGTCTCTAGCCTTTGTCGAATGCCTCAATTATTGTACCGACAGCCACAGTTGTATCGTATCATTGTACCAGACCAGCTGCAGAAACGGAAACAAATCCTGAGGTCAGGCCTTTGTGTGGTAAATAATTCAATTATGGACCAATTGAGAACTTTTGACTTGAAGGGGTTGAAGGCGTATTAAATCGTTTTAAACCGGAAGGTCTTTGGGATTTCCTACTTACATTATCTGGGATTGCATTTGAGTACTATTACGATCTTGATCTTATGAATTACAGAGTGGCATTCAGATCGACCTAGGACCTCAGTCCTCCTTCGGTAATAGAGCCACCATAGATATATTATATAGATACATAGATGAATGTGTGATAAATTGTACTCTGCACTACTGTACAAGGCTTTGAGCTTCGGATTGAATACCTAAGGAAAAACCGGAAATTATATTATTTAGGCTTCCATAATCGATTCCAGTACAGAATTAGCCTTGAATCATAAAGGTAGCTGCATTCCTAGGATAAGTAATCATATGAAAGAATCACGACTCACTCCTGTAGCCATTATTGGATAATTGGAGCCCGTTACCTAGAGTTCAAGGTTCTAATCACCCAGATTCATTCTACATTAGGCCCCATATTGTTTACGCTTCCAAGCCAGAGCCGATGACTGATTGGGTCTTACCCTTCATCTCAGTCAATCAAAAGGAATACAGATAGGAAATCCTCATACAATTCTTCATTACGAGCTTGGCGCCTCATCATTTTTGATTGGACTTCACTACAGCAAGTACCGCATATTCAAGAACATTTTAGAGAACACTCTTGAATATACGTTTATGAGGTTTTTTGTTTTCTTCTTGGTGTTTTTGGTTGATTATACGTCAAATTCAAAGTATTGTTCCGCCTCAGGATACGATGCTGCATAGTTTGCCAACAATTCTGAGAGGGGGCGCTTCGTGCTATGCGCTATCCTGGACACGCCGCTGCTGCCCACATTCTTTGATGCACATGCACATTTTAGTCGATGTCGACGTGGATAGTATACTCATACTGTAGCTACTTAGGCCCCTTCATTCAAGAGCTAACAATGAAGCGGGAGCACGGCGGGAGGGAATGACATGACACGGGTTACGCAGGGACTCAAATACCAAGTAGCATACCCTTACAATGGCATTTCCAGTATTGTTTCTGTCTAGTGCCAGATCGGACAGGCTGGAGGCCCCTTAATTTAATATTAAAAAAGAAAGTCCGTGGTAATGCTTACAATCCCATTTTTGAGTGCCAGGGACCAGGGAGGATTGAAAGGGACGGGGCCTGGGACCTTAGTGACACAATGTGAGAACTAATGGGGTCTCAGGGGAGCCACACAATGGGGCCTTATCTCCGGCACACAAGAATGGAACGTGCAAGTCAATTGTTACACCCTCTGCTGAGGCTGTTGAAGCGCCGTAGCTTCCACCTGTCCTGCTGCTACACTTGTTCCAAGGCCCTACGTTCAAATTCCAATAGGAGTAAAGGTATATTGGGAGTCAGGGGCGTCTACAGCGATCTCAAGAATAGCTAATTAGGTGAAACGAATAGATTTTTGCGAAAAGTCAATACCACCACTGACTTCTATATTTCTAATATATATTTTTCCGGCATCATTAAATTTAGTTTTTGCCAAGTTAGACAAAAACATATCCTTTCGAAGCTTGGCTGGCGTGCATATGGTACCTTATCCTGTGGCGCCCTTTCCAATAGTTCAAATCATGCAATTCTCATTCCATAGCTAGCCTAAGATAATAATGGTGGGTCAGATCGGACGGAGCTGATTGAGCCTTTTCTGCAATGTCAGTTAAGTGCTGCATTAAGGCCGGTCCGGCGTGTGGGGAACTTGCGACATTTCTCACTCATTCGAATTCACACTTATTAGTCCTTTCCTGAGGCCTTTATTCTTACCACGCTCATGCCATATACGAGATGCGATGGGCGTCTGTGATAAGCCAACGAGAGAGACTCCTTAATGTCCCATAAGCTCAATTAGTTCTCTGAACACTTCATTAACAAAAATTAAGGAGACGAGGGGCTTTTAGCACGGAGTAATAGGGCCCATTAGCTAACGTCTTACCTCATTCAACCCAAACGTAATGTGCTAGGCCCAATTATTGTCAGCACACTTCTACATACCTGTCAAAATCCTACATACCTATTATACTTACGTACATACCTTAGATATGACGTATCCTTAATCTAAGTAATCCTAAGTTTCCGTCATTGTCATCCGGCGCGCCATAGTCGGATGTTGGTTATTGGAAAATCAATTCACATTTTTGACCTATTTTGGAATTTATTTGTATGTAGGCCATTTGTAGGCATTCCAAGCTATATAATACTTAAGTTCAAACTTTTCTGTACTTTAAAGATCCAAATACTCATTAGGTTATACATAAACCTGACGTTGCTTGGAGCCGTTGAATAAAGTAATGAAAAGCACTGCACGATGTTAACATTTGCATAGAATAAAAATATATATCTTGCAATTAAAATTCATTAATTATTCACTAATTAATCAAAATTCAATTAAATAAGAAACAAGCTAAATTCGTAAAGCGATTTTTTGGTGATTTAGCATAATGGTAGGCAGTAGCGATGGTTGTTCACAGAATTTAGAGTTCCGCATTTTGCGTTGTGAAAATTTTTAGTATATGTAAGGGAACGTTAACTAAACCTCAGCAGGATATGGTTACAGTTAGCCCGTTGAAATTCGAATGTCATGTAGCCCATTTCTCGCTAATTGAATCAGTTTATCATAACAGGAGAGTTAGCATAAGGAGCCACTCAGCACGTCTTCCCGTAAGGTTATATGGTTGGAGAGGATTGAATTGAACCCGGATTGATACAGGGAGTGACCTGAGTCACCTCTTCATCATAAACCATCCACTGCACTGTCATCTTGTCATGTCATTTGTTCAGGTATAAGATGGAGCTGTATAAGCATTGACTAACCTTTTGTTTGGGCTAATTTATTTGTTAGAGTATGTATGTACATATAGTACTGCACACTACAAGTAGATATAATAATACATATATGACAGTAGTATCATTTTTGTCTCTACGCCTTTGAAAAGAGAATAGGAACTAAAATCCACTGTCCGTGTCCGCTTATTACAATTCAGAGAATGAAGTCCAAGTTTTAGGTTTAGGTCAGAAGGATCCTGAACCTTCAAAATGTTCAAACAACCTGAGCTCCCTTTCTCCTCCCAACAGCTTTCTAATGGAAATGGAAATACATTCTACTGATGTTTAGAATAGACCCAGTAAACCCTTTCCGAGTCCATGCGTCCATGCTATATTTTCCCATAGCAAAGAGGCCAATTGTAGCCTGAGACATTGGAAACAGAAATAGGTGTATCTAGGATACTAGTATGTTATATTTGTGCTTTTACCTGTACAGAACAGGTAGAAGTGAAACACTTTGCGAGGGCAATAGGAGCTCAGGCTATATGACTATACACAGGTGGTCGGTGCCTTTCTCCAAACTACAAATCCTTTTCAAAGGGCTATTTTCCGTGTCCTTTACTCCTATTGTATTGTAGGCAAGGTATACTGATGTGTACACTGTTAACTGAAACTGACCTAGACCAGAATTGTATGTTCATACTAAGTTAGTAAGTTATTTAAGAATGGCATGCAAAATTTAATTAAAGCATTAGAAATGATTGAAAGATCAAAAATAACTTTAATTTAGCTTAGCCTAAAGTCCCCCAAAATGCTATTTCTACCTTGGCATGAAAATTCAAGCTACAAATATTCTCACTTCTTCTGTGGACACTTGAAAGTTTAGATCGTATGGTTTTGGAGCTACATAAATGCAAGTCCAACCTTAACAGCTGATTATTTGTGTAGGGGAAGGGGGTGCATGTGTGGACAAACATTCCGAAATGGAGAGAGTAACAAAAGCTAAGAGGCTATTCCTGCCCAGCCATACTTATTTATGTTATTTGGTAAAATGGATCATAAAACTGAATGAGACTCTGGCCGAGGCCCCAGGTTCCCCAACCCGGCCCGCCTCCCTCCGTACTGTAGTATTCCTACACTTACACTTTCTTATTCCCACTTTCATTAGGGATTCGGCAGGTAAATACTACATATATATTTAGTGAGGCGGAGAGGGCTGTGGCAGAGCTGGGAGGGAATTCGAATGGTCCTCCCGGCAAGGAGCAGGGACATATATGGTCATCTATAATACTCCTCGACGGCTCCTAAGCCTCTCAGGTGTACCAGAAATGACACGTTGGAATTTACCTGGTTCTCATTTAGAGGCCTTTGACCCCTCCCTGTGGAGTCCCATTCACAGACGTAGTCTGCCTAAACTGGACTATTGAACTCTGATCGGGAACGAGAAAATGGAATTGGCACACTGAAGTCCTCCTTGGAAAACTCTGCATACTAAATTTTATTTATTTATTGAGACCGAACATTGAATAAATAGTTCGATTTGTTGCCACAAATCTTAATTTTATTACTTGTCCGGATCAATTTGAAATAGTAGACACTACTGCTCGTTAATCTTAACTCAAAGTATTAACAGGGAACTGTATGCAAACTGACTGACTGGTGAGTTCGGGAAATCGAACTGAATCAATGGATATTTTCAGATGGAAACCCATTACCGGAAAAATTACCAACTATTCTTATTATCTGTCAAAAAATGATGGATTTTAACTTTCAATGAGATGAGTAGAGTAGAAGTCACATAAAAAAAAAATTAAATACCTTGATCCCAAGTTGATTTTCACATATTAAATTGAAGGAGTAATTTTCATGCATTTCGTTGTGAAATAAAGTCCACCATTGGAAAAAGCATAAAATTCTGGTTTAAGGGCAACCTTTAGCAAAAAAGTAAAACAATGTATTTCAATATGAAAATAAACTATTACAATTGTCTTTCCCGAACTTGCCATAGACAGTATGCCTACTGCCTAATTTTCTACACAAACTTGGCTTCATCTCTGAAGTCCCTTTTTGGACACGAAAGGGATCCAAAAGGGTAAGTAGGTAAGTAGTTCATTACGCCTATATAAGCCCTATCTGTCATGTCAGAAGCCAAGAACAGAGGTCCTGTTTAAGTCAAAACCAAGATTTTGATGCTATACGGCTAGGTAGTAACAGGTAACAGGTCCTCGTTATTGCCCCATGCTTGAATACAGAAAGCGAAAGTAAGAAGTTCTCCTAACTAACCAGGTATACAATGTTTAGTAACCTATCTAATAAAACCTACACTATAAATTGCCTTATTTATCGCTAATCTGAGATCTGAATCCCTTATTATGAAGCTTTTAAAGAGCTCCTGTTCCAATCCTGTGTCCCTTTTTAGGTGATATTTGGTAATTTGAGCTGATTCCCAGCCACTCCTTTTACTTACGACCTATTACGTGAGCATTTCTAGGCTGCTTGGATTGAAGGACCAAGGACCATTCATTCAAGCTCCTGAAAATTCAGCAGTGCGTGGATAAATACATTCTAAACTAATCCCGAGTCCACGTCCAACCCAAAGATCAAGTTTGCAAATAAGATGTTCCCAGGCCTCATTATACTGTGAATGATGAAATTCGCCAAATTTTAAATAGGAGAATCCCTATAATGACAATTGAGGTGGTCATAGTGTGGTAATTTTTTCCCAACATTCTGCATACTATAACGAAGTACTGATGGAGATCTAATGAATGAGCGGTGGGCATAGCTCATCCATGCGGTCACTCTTACTCTCATATTCTTATAATTTTACGGGAAATACGCAAATATGCATGTTCATTGTTCATACAAATTAGGATTTGGACCGTCAAAAGCTCCAATGAATTTTCCGAAGGCAGTATAGGCAGTTCAACGTATCCCCCATTATTACATAACATAATTTAAGCTGCGGTTAAGTAGGCCCAAAAGAAATGGATTCGGCTCCTTGATTGCAGCAAAGTTTTCGCGAACAATAATCTCCACGTCCAAACAAAAGTCTTATTTGTGAAGGTCAAGCAAACAGGGGATTAGCAAATATTTGCACAGGATGTCACTCTGAGTTCGCCTTTATTTGTTTTACGCCTCGGAAACTGAGTGATGGGACTTGGATTTGGCTAATGCAAATAGCGGGACCAACAATGAATCACATTCATGGTCAGGACGCCAAAGGGGCAGGATCGTGAGAACGGTGAAGGACCGAGTTTAATTTTGAAATATTTGTACAAAAATTGTAGAAAATGTGCCTAGGCCCGACTTTTGCGCATTTAAAATTTAAAGGCACATTAAATAATGTAACTAAAAGAATCTTTGGGATTTAGCTTTTTGAGTGATTTTGTATGCGTACTTGGTTCGGGCCTCCAGCTTAGGGCAAGCAAAATCATAAACTAGGCATTATGGGCGACGAAGCCTGTTACAGTTTGCACATCCAATTGGAACAATTTGAGATCCTGAATGCCTGACGTTTTCGCTAAATACAAATGGAGGGAATTAGGGGCATTGCAAAAGTTTAAATAATGACTTATTAAATCCCATTATAATAGTGTAAGGAATATACGCAATAGGAGAATACGACGTAGCTAAAGTGTAGCCAATTCAATTGTTATAATTTATTCTTTTATTTTACGACTCCGTGAGCCATGTTCAGACGCCTTAGCACTAAAATCGGCATATAGGGATATAATTGGAATTGGAAGGGCCGGCACTTTAGTCCACGGTGTGAAGAGTGCAAATAATTGCATTTCCCAAACCGCCTTTCACTCATCACACGCATTGAGACCGGATGATTTAATCGCACATGGCTCATAGTACCTACTCACTAAAACTGCGGGTTTTCCTATATGCCAGCATGAGATTAGTGTATATCATACCATAAGACCCTCCCTGACCACTTATTATTTCCTATTCTGTTTGGTAATTCCGTATACTTATTCCCGAGTCCAGTTACATAAAAGGAGACCATAAAAGTGCTAAGCACCGCCGAAATTACATTATACTGTAATGACATGTTAAAACGAGGTAGGAACAGACCAGGCCGTAATTTGAGTCATACTCATGTCATAAGAACGATCAGTTATTATTAAGTTATTTTTAGTTTTAGTACCTATTAGTACTTACGGCTAATACGCCTGTAACAAAAACAGATAGTGTAAATACAATGGTGAATCAAACGGTGATTGTAACATATACTACAGGTAAGTCCATCTACATAGGTGCCCAAAATATAAGATTTCGAAACCTACATAATAATATGGATGTGGACTAAATCAGACATCTTTGATCACGATTTGTTAGAGCACAGCAGGCCCAGTGCCCTAATTTGGGCCAGTGTAATATGTTCCTGGGCACTGGGTTTTTCCTATTGACATAGGTCATTCCATTAGCAAGTGACAGGGGACAGTTGACGTGATGAAAGGCTGGGGATGCAGGAAGGAAGAAAACAAACGGGAAAGCGTGACTTGACTCCTCAATTTCAGAGGTCTTGAAACAATGCGGCTATTTACTTCAAGTATTGTTCCACGGATCCACAAATAGTCAAACATGTCAATTCCAGAGGAGCCAGGGTGTCTCTTTCGTCATTCGGCACAATTAAGTTTTACTTCCTATATTGTAAATAAATATTATATATCCATGCGAAGATACCTGTAGCCTACATAGTATTCAATTCACTGCAACTGTCATTATTGAATTATGGCTTTAAAAAAATTTTTTTGTTATAATACTGGTAACATAAACAACTAAAACTTTATGAACTGAATTTTCTTAGATGCCATAATAATAAGTCATACCTGCGTACCCACAATCCATGCCTAATATTTGCCCCATTCTCCACTAATGCATCGCCAGGTGCAACCTGAATTATTTTCATTTTTTTCCCCTTTCAGCTTAAGCAATTGCAAACTGCAAATGCTCACAGAAATCAGCGCACTTGTGCTTCGAGATCCAAGGAGCAGAATATTTACATTATCTCCCAATTACTCACTCGTGGGCCATTGGCTATTGTATCTACGTGTAAATATTGTAAGCGTAATGTGAATGGAATTTGAGAGATGACATAATGTTTTAGTGAGACTCATCCCTGTACGCTCGTAAAGTTTCTCCTTTCTTCTCAATGCCAATCTTTTTGTTCCTAATGAAACACTCGATTTTTGACAGGAAAAATTACGTAATAACCTTCATCTTAGTCGTATTCAGAAGAGACATTAAGTGCCGTACGAGTGTGCATACATAGGACAAACATTTATCAGCAATGCGGTAGCAAGTGCTACAACAATTCATGATTGCCCTACACCTACAGGTCCCTATACTTATTTTTTTCTAAACCCTCAAAATTTTAATAATAATTACATTGATGCTGTGAATATTCCCAGTGTATCTGCCTAAGGTACGGAAATTAATTACTACTGAGCAAATCAGAGGCTAAATTAAAGGGAGAGACTGGAGGCACCCCGCCAAGCCCTATTATCATAATCCGTAATTCGCGCCCAGTTCCTGCAATTAAGCCGGCGAAGGCGTGTGATCATGATTAAGTAATGTGTTAACTAAGGCAGGACTTGAGCCCTACTTTATGTAAAGGCAAGCCTGAGTGCCCACAAAATCAAGATGAGAAGAAATTACAATTCATTACCCCTCACACTTCCATATGAAGTTGAGTCCTTTTTTACCATTAAATACATTGTTACAAAATCTTGGCACATCTTCTTGTGCGTAAGTCATGTGTTTTCTTAACTACTGTATGTGGATGGGGCAATAAAAAGGAGTAGGTAGGCAGGCTCTGCCTCCAATCATAATCATAATCATCTTTCTATTAAATCGGGACCCGTGGAACAGAAGTGCATATATAGGTATGCAAATGGAGGACAGCCTAGTAATAAACCGATTACATTATAAAATAAAGCCTCCTCAGCTTCCCACACATCTTCCTAATTTAGCCATGTAGTGCTGGTCGTCATCAAACAGGAGCTGGGCAGGGCCCGGACTATACAAAGGCTCCCGTTACCTACTTTGTATTTCGTAGTCCCATACTAACATAGGACTTATGGTAATTGTGGGTATTAAAGACGGGCTGGGTGCGGAGGAATAATAAATTGATTAGGCGGGGCCTATAATTCACAGGAGCCTACAAATACATACAAATGGCAGAATAATGGGATTAATTCTATTATTTAAAGGGATCTGAGGTATGAATCTATTAAAGGAGGCAATTGGCATCGGCAATACTTCACTTTCGAAAACTGTTTTCAGCCTTAATTATTTTCAAGCAATAATATTCTGGGAGGCGGCCAGCTCTTCGGTTCGGGAGTGGTAAAAATATGGAATAAAACATATCCCAGCATCAGTCTCAGCTGATAAATAATGTAAGGGATCCGAATTGTCTTATTCTCTATTCTTCGCGTAATTCGCATAATCAACATGTTTTAGTATTTATGTACGAATTTTTGAAGGATAAGCACGCCGGAGGCGACGTTTTTATACTTTAATCAGAAAATCCTGGATATTTTTGTAACAGTATTATTAATCAATCAAGCAATGAAGGCTTATTTGACAAGGCCGCCGCTCAGTATCAAACTGAAATACATAGTAAGCCTTGTTAACTATTCATTGAAATGCTGGCCTACGAACCGGAGACATTGGAGCTCATAATCTTAAAATTAGCAATACTGAATTACCAGCTACCAGCTTCTACATACATACATTACATACAGTATGTGCAGAAATTAAAAAAAAATTAAAGTTTAAAAGCAGCGCCGTATTTAAAACAATCCTAAATCAGGAATGAATTCCGTACTATTAAGGCAACACACAACACATAAGCATTAGCGTGAGAGAAAGCATGCGAGTGGTTGTCCGTGGAGAAAGCAGTCCCATGCTATACATGCACAGCAAACTGTACGGTCCCTCTTGCTTGCTGTGAGGAACTCTCGTTCTCAGCGCCACCATCCCCTCTACAGGCCAACCACATGCCACATTATAGCAAAGAATCATACTTGAGCTTGTTTGAGCTTGAGATGGAGCAGAGGGCAGGATTGGCAAGAATTGGGAAGGCATTCTTGCCTATGTACATGGTTGCGCATAGTTCTCAATTTCCAAATGTAAATTGCAATTATATAAGTACAATCTACAAGGGTTAACTGTTCCAATTCACATTCAGTTGCGAACTGTTTATAATGCCTTAATTTGCTTTAAGTAAACATATACAAGATACTGACTGTCCTAAAGGTATGGCATGCATTGAAATAAAAATACATTGCAAAAAAATAAGAGCAATTTACTTGCAATTTACGTATCACTTCTGGATTCTCAAAGATAGGACTGTTATATGACTAAATTACAAAAAACAATGTCATGTAGAGTCCCTGCGAGTTTCGTTACCGTATAGGACATATTTACTGAAAATACGGACCAAGGAACTTAGCGTAGATTTTTGGGTTTAATATCGATATACCTACAATTCTCTACTTTTGGAAAAATGAATTAAAATTTTTAGTTGAACTTTAGCTATAGAACAATACATTAGCTGCATTTTATAAGGCCCTATTTGAATTTGTTCTAATGAATAGAATACTACTTACTACTTTTTATACTACTGAAAACGAATTTTTCTAAAATTATTGTAATGTTGATTGCGTTGACATTGAAATAAACGGGAACTGTTATTATTAATTATATTTTTCTCCGATATCATCAATACATTATTCAGATTGAAATATTTCTTCCATTACAAAATGACTCGACCCTGTACCAACTCAGAAATGCCAGTTACATTTACGTACAGCTTTTAAGGGAACCTTTACATGAAATTAAGCAGCCGGATCCCTAAACATAGGAACTAAGCCGTAGTCAAAGTCAAGTGAGGCAGAGAGTCCAATAACCTTAGAGGACACCGAGGAAGGTCTCTTCCTCCACAGAAACGTACGAGTAAACAAAGACGGATTTAAGTTCATCAATTAGAATTAGGCTCAGGCTTTACACTGACTACCATATTAGCTGTTGTCACGCAATGGGAGGGGACTCCGTTACTCCGTGCCCACTGGGCTAAATATTCAGACGTCCTGAATTTGAATTTAAAAAATAGTCCGGAATAATGGATTGGTAAAAATGCTGAGGCTTGAGCCCGGAAAGACAATTCCACTATTTACACTCTAATTATGCCCGGTTTTCCGGATCGTCTCCCCACATTCAATTACTTTCTCAGAAAGCTACTTTTTGCATGGAACCATTATTCTGGGACTCTTAAGCACCTACACATGCAATAATGGCTCCACATTGTATATCAAGGGTTAGAAACCTTCCGAATTCGTGAGTTGGAGCTCCAGAGCCGTGTGTAAGCTTCCATGTCATGTCACTCCCCCACAATCCTTCTCACTTATCATTGTTGTTTGGATTTAGGTTTTACTGGTGGGTGGGTAAGGGTAGAAATGGCAGGGAATTACGAAAGTCTCTGTTTCAGGCTCCTTTCGTTGGATCCAACTTTTCCTCGAAGGAGCATTATACGGGATTTTAAACGCAGGAAATGCATGCTCTGCGCCTGGGATCCAATTTTAGGACTTTTCTGAGCGGAATGAGCAGTTGGCTACCTACATCTCCTACATCTATCTACCTTTGAATAATTTACTCTGAGCTCGTGCATCGCTCAGAATATTGTATTTTTTTCAAAAAAAAAAAAAAAAAGGGTCATATTATTGTAGCACTAACCAAAAATACATAATACAAGTCGTTAATTGAATTAGTGAATAACTACGAAGAATTACTTTTAGAAGAGATCTTTAAGGCATTAATTGATCGAACCTTGTGAGTTGCGTGGTTCCAACTTTAATTTTCAGTAATAATTTTAGAAACGAGGATTGGGGAATTTAAAACAGTAATGAATGTAATCGAATGCATGGCTAAGATAGGTACTAGTACTAGTGATTTATGAAATGGTTTGATTAGGGGCAAAACATGCTTTTCTGTACAATAACCTCTGAACTCTTCATTGACCCGACTCCCAACCAAGAATAGAGCCCAGACCTGGGCTAAAAGTTCACGTTGCCCAAACTCTGCTATCAACTCTTCCCATCCGTTAAATTTTGATCCAAATACGAAAGTCCACCAAATACTCAGTCGAGCCGCTCAACTATCTACCTGCCCTATATTTATTGGCTCGTGAGCCCGATAAGGCCTATCGGTACCTGTCCCAGAGGAATGCCATAAGAATTACGTTAGGATCCGTTTTCCTTGGGTTTTGGCATCGAGGAAGGAGGGGAAACAGGACATCATGACTCTCGACCAGTCATGTCCATGAGAAAACGGCCTAGTCTCAGAGTTCATTCTTGATTTCCGGGTGACTCTCCCCCGCCATAAAGGTAACATTTCACAAAGGCGGAGTCCTCCTTTTTTTTCTTAGTCAGCTCTCACCTGGCTCGAACAAGGTACTTATGCTTCGCCTTGCTGAGCAAAGGTTTGTGGTTCAGGCCAGGCACTGCATGGTCAGCAATTTTAAACTATTCATGAAAATTCGGCATGAATAAAGGAACAGTTTCCATGCCGGTTGATAAGTGAAATTATTCGCATAATATTATCCTTTTTTACGTACAAATTTTAATGGATTACATACAGTTCGTACTTTGGGGGAATAAGTTGCCATAACTCTGGTCGTTGTACTAAATGTACATAAACTCCGATTCGCGTGTGTGTACTATGAGTCCGAAACGTCATTTGACTCCAACGCAACAGGTAGCGTGACTGAGCTGACACATAAATTCATCGAATTCTAAAACAGTTTGGACATTTCACATTCAAGTAGACGCTGGGATCAATTTATGCCTCTGACCGGTGTTTCCGGGCTTTAATTCGTAAAAGTTGTATCCCTGTCTCAGTGTCGTCAGTATTCCTACATATTACACGGTACGGTAGTAGTTGCTAGTGCTTCTAAAATGATTTAACTCCAAAATTTATTAGCTTACACATTCAGTATTTTAGCAGGTAGCTGGTAACGTTTAAAGGTTCTCGAACCACGATTAAAAGTTAACTGTATTTAATTAGCCCTTTCATAACATCGTGTCAAATTAAATGTAGAACTGGATTGAATGAATTGGGAACTATCCCCTTTCATTTTTGCCAGACCTGTGAGCTTCTGATTGTGTAATTATTACTATAATTCCACATATTTGCTAGAAAGTAAATTAAATTCATACAATTTTCAATTTACGACCATTGGCTCCCATTTACAAAAATTGTGAAGTGGCTCTCCACAATTTACCCCTGCAATCTAAAATTGAATCTACCTTAAATGAGCGGAGGGGAAAAACCTGTATTCCCTTCATTCATCATCATGCATCATTCATAACTTTGAGTTACAAGGGGCCAAGTCTCATCTTCAAGGAAGACTGAATTGGACTCAATGTAACTTTATTTACGGTACAGAGCTTGGGCCTGTAGGCCGGCTACCGCAGTTGAACTTTCTGATTCCTGATAAGCAGGGGCACTCATGAAGTACTAACAAGGGCGGATTACTACTAAAAAGGAGAAAAATAATAAGTAGTTTAATCCCTAATTAAGTTGGGCCAGGAGATCTGAACACACACGATGATCCTTCTATGAGATTAGGCCACTACTCTTTAAATGCAGTTAGGCTCCCATGCATGCCAAATACATGCTATGTAGTTGGCAGTACTTCATACACTACTGCCACAGTAAGCCGTATTATTTTATGCAAAACTGGCCTGGGAACAGTTAAGGGCTTAGGCCCATGGTTTTAATCAAGTAACTAAGTGGAGCATGATGGGGGTTAAGTTTAAGTTGAGCAGGGTGTCTGTTTTCTGTTATAGGGCTCATAGGAACACGTGGCTGCCTGAAGATCAGAAAGTGAATCCTCTTATTAATGCGTGCAAGTACAGTGAGATGCGTGTTGCGTTATGCGTAAAGATGGTCACAAATTGTAAGCATACAAAGGTCACCGCTTTGGTCCTTTCAATTTCGATTGCAGCCTAAAAGCGGGTATTTTGATATCAAGATTGAGATTCAAATTGGATAGTTAATTAAAAATCACATTTTTCACTGGAATCTCTCACCAAAAACAAAACGACTCCCCATCCACGATTTCATCACAAAATTAGCTATTTCAGCTCACTATATAAATCAGACCTCTAACTAAATGTACCAAACGTATTACCATGACCAATTTAATGAAAGTTTAATATTAAGTCTTTTTTGCTTATTTCACACCAATAAGTCTATTTTTCTGAGGCATTATTGCTTTCAATAGGAATACGTAGAAAATTAGACGTATAAAATTAATTCTTTGATAATGTTTGGGTAGGTACCTACATAGAGGTCAGGATGCGGTTAAATCCTTATTGGTACGATTAACAAACGCGCTTCTGTGAATTTGCGCACAATTGTCTCGAGGCCATAAGATGCCGCATTCCAATTTTAGACTAAATGAACTGCAAGCTCATCTCAATTTATTATACCTACCCATACAATTACGTGATTTTGGGAAGTCGAAAAAGGTAGCTTCCTTGAGAGAGGCCCAAAGAGAATTCGGAAGTGACGCTTCATAATGGACAAGGCGGCCAATTTTGTATTATAATTCCAATTCGCACAGGGCACAATGGTGATTTCGTATTTCCTACCGAGTCCGCACTAAGAGTCAGTTTGAAGGCGGCGGCAGGGGCAAACCGGTCATGATTTTACGCCTTTTCCTATCTGGTTTTGAGAAGGACTACAAAAGCAATCATGTGGGCTGGCTGTAAGCCCGACGTCCGAGGGATTAAAAACATGATCTAACATTGTTAGCTAAGAGATGGGGGGCTCCTGTGGTCACCGCTCAATATACCCAACCCCCATAAATTACTTCGTGGGAATGTTGTACCACCGCTTAATTTTGGGGTTCCTGTCAGCCCATTCCGTCAAGATCCAATTTATGCAACCCGCTAGGCCTCAACTTCTCATTGTTACGTTCGGGTTCTACGTTTCAATGAGAGCTAAAGCTCATCCTGGGCAGGCACTACTTGTTGAAAGGGAATCTATATTAGAATAGATCGTAACTATCTGACAAGGTCAGTGTTTCCCGGCATGGAGCCTGGTTACATTTCACCCGCACACACGGGAAACGTCAGGGTGGCCTAGGCCTCTGTTTCCAAACGAATGCCTATTACTGTGAGACTCATCCTCGTCCTTGTAGCTTTAACAAAATGCTTGATTTACTCTGGAACCTAAAAATACTTAATTCTGGCTTAAAAAATCCTGATTGGGAAAAACATCATTTCTCCTATTTACGGTGATTATGATATAGACATTAGACATTAAAGACTATCAGCATCATACCTACAGAAATTGATGAGATGTCCTTAGATCAAATATTCCCTCCACAAGCCGAAGCTGGTGCCAATTTCGATTTAAGCACAACCAACCAACTCGCCATTTATTAAGAGTCTAAATATAATCCTAAACCTGACTCCGACGCTCATACTCATATAAAAATTTCCGTCATCATCATCAAATTTAATCCGACTGAGCCCTTACATGATGGAGGCCAGAGGCCAGGATTAACCTAGCTCAGATTGTAATATCTAGACTAGCTTTCACGTAAAGCATTATTGGCAGAAACGGGAGCTTAAAACTGGCATAACAAATCTAGCCCCCTACAACACTTTCCCTTGCAATGGCTAAAGCTGACGAAGTCTAGAACATGGAAGATTTTGCATGTTCACACTTTTCCACCTAACCCCTTAACTAATTAGTTACAGATATTATATGATTTAACTCCACCACCCCATTAGCTTAAAGTACTAACAATTAAGATCTCCTTTTCGCCTACTTTTAGGAAAGAGATGTCTTAAGGAGACTGGCAGAGGCTCTGCATTTCGTCAAACATGACTTCCTCCTGGTTGTCATTCAGTATAATTAATCGTATAATCAAACGCGTCAACCCATACCGCACGTCTCAGTTAGCTACGCCTCTTAGGCTGATTCCTCAATTACTAGAGCCAGGCAGCTCGTCTGCTCCCCGGCATGCTCCAATGGTATACCTACTACATAGTAATCCAAGGTGTAGGTACGGAAAGGGAAAGCATGTGTGTGACGTGTGACCGTGACCAAGTGAGTGGTGACAGGGGACAGGTCCGGCCGGATTTCCAAAATTGAGGAATTCCACTTTTTGGCTTATTACCATTTCTCGCAATGCCCTAATTCCAAAATCCCTTGTATTTGTAAAGGCGGAAACAAGATGTAGTATAATTGACAATATATATGGAATCATCCTCTTAGCAAGTCCCTGCCGCGCCGAGTGCACTAGAGTTACGAGCCTCGCATTTAGAATTAGCATAAGAATTACAGTAAGGAGTGGAGGGCCTGCTCAGACATACATTAGCATCCTCACGATTCATTATCGCCATGGCCCCGACGTACCAATACTTAATAAGCCCAATTACTTCCTTTGTTTTGTGCCCATCTGCGGAACACACTAGTATACATAGTGCTCAAAGGTTCCCTGAACTTGGGCCGCCAAAGTTCTCACGAGTGACAGAATTCGGAGCCGAAAAGGTCAATGTCCCCGCCCATTAAGTTCTGCCTTTAAAAGTAACCGAGGCCCATCCTAATGTAGTCTTAATATTACTAAATATAAAATATTGATTTTAGCATAATATTAAGTACAGTACAAGCATACAAGACCATTAGTGCAATGCTCTTTAAGTATTTTTATAAAAAATTTGCCCATCAAGTTTCATTAGAATTAGTCTTAGTCCCTAAGTCCGTATTTTAAAATGAAATTAGGCTAGGTTTGGACTATAAAATCGAATATTCTGCTGAAGGTTATAGTTTTTTTCGGTATGAAAAATACAAGCCCATAATTACTGCGCAGTGACTCCAAATGGAATCCCTGTGTTGGTAGCTTCCTACTACAGTATCTGTGCCTTCCTGTGTTCCCTTTTCACTTGAGATCCAGAAGCCTCGCCCATGGCCAAATCTGCCATAACTTTAGCCAAGCTGCTGGGGTTCCTGCCGTCCGGGTATTTATGGGTATGGATGATCGTGCAAAAAAGACGGAATGGAGTTGCCGGATAATATTTCCTACCTGCCTGCCCATACTGTAATTTTCCTCCTCGTCGTCAACTGAAGTGGAAAATGTAGGAGAGAGACAAAGGGAGGACCAGTGCGTGAACCAGGCAGGAGCTCCTTTGGGAACCTCTCAGAAGAATAGGACTCTCGCTGGCCCTTTGTTGACCGCTCCGATCTTCCCACATAGGCCTACAAACGTACTTGAGGAAGGAAAGTCACATGCTGGCTCCACTTCCGTCCCACCAGACACTTCCTCAATCTTAAGGAGCCTCTCTGGAATCTAAATCTGCATAACGTAACTTAAAGTAGGCTGAGCATAAGTATGACTAACAGTTCCCATGAAATGTAAGTGGAAGGGTTTCGGCTACGTGAGTGGAGCCGCGGGACAACGCCTCTGCAAACGGCGCGGCGGCTGTATATGGTCAAGAGCCTCTAAAGTGTCTAAAGCTGTAAATACGAAATTATGACAGATCCGACTGCTGAATGGCTGTCAATAGCTAATAAAGTATGAAGACATGAAGGAATACGAAGTTCACTTTCAGTAATGCAGAGAAGGGGCATTTGAGGACCAAGCTCGGTTTCAGCCGATGTACGTACATATTGGGAACATCGGATGTATCCAAACCAAATCCGAATATGTCTTTTTCATACGAATCGAAATCGGTAGCCATCCTACTGAAAAGTTCGATCCCCTAAAACACTGGAATAATAATGACCGAAATAAATCGAGTTTTGCTTAGCATATTTAGGTAGGCTTTTTAAATTAAATTTCTTTCATAATCAGTAGTAGGGATAGAATAGCAGACGCATTCGAACGCCCATCGTGTAATGCTTTCTTAGAAAAGTTATGGTATAGTTGCCCTTGGCGGCCGCCGCTAATTGCCTTGTAAAAACCAGATTTAAAAATAGGGAACCCAGTCTGAAAACTATAAAATTCGCAGACAGACATTCCCTTGAGCCAAGGACTTAAATTAGTGTATTTCTAGCGCATCGTTTATCGTTTCGTATTATTGCATTGTACACATCTCACAAAGGCAAATCGTTTTAAGGCGGAAATAAGCCTGGCTCTGACTCAGCTCAAACTACCTACCTGTTGCGGACAAAGACGATTGGGAATGTTAGGCTTTGGCTTTGGCGTATTAAGCATAAGTGCAAGGTCTTCGAACAGCCCTCTCCTAACCTTCATTCTGACTTTTATGTCTACTACCCGAATCCGAGAAGCCAGACTGCAAAAAAAGAGGATAAAATTCGCTCTTCGCCCAGCTCCCTTTGTGCAAGTTTAAATTTGCATAAAAGTCGACGCCTTTTTCCCTCTAATGGGCCACACAAATAAATACCCCGTGCAAAATAACTCATGGCTATTCAAACACGAGGGGTACATGGACATGACCCTTGCGTAAATTGGCTTGTGTAATGCGTAACCTTATATGTAGCTTTTCCCCTCACCAGAGTTCCGCAAAGTAAGGAATCCACACAGAAATTGGAATGATTGAGCCAATCCACAATTAATCATGGTCATGAACTGAATAAAATTAATCAACTATTGGGCTTGGGCTTATAAGAGCAATCCGTCAAAATTATAGTGTACGTGGGATCCGTATGTTTACCTAAACCATTGGTTTGGTACATGATCCCCAAACTCATTCATCACTCCTGACTGGCCGTGTCTTTGAACAATCGAAAGTGATATAATTTATTGGGCAGGCCGTGTGTGAAGTTCCACACGGTCAACTGCACTACAAGGCTCAATTAAATGACTTAATTTAAACCCATCATTTTGAAGCCTATAAGTCAGGGCGGAGTGCAGTCGCGGTTCACCATAACATTTTTTGTATGTATGTACGAGTATCACACTGGGTTTGAAAAATTATTAAATTAAATAGAATACAGGTAGTCCATACAACAGAATTAAATAGCAACCTTGTGCCTTGCTAAAATTGTGAATTTTGGAGCCTAGACAAAAGCCATTGGAATTTTGTACGGTAATTTCCGCTCTGTATGTGAAACTATTCTTGAGCCACTATTGGGCATGCGGCCAGGCCGACCTGACCCAGGGTTATCTCCCGGTCATAATGACTGAAAGCAAGTTGTCCAATGTTCCGTTTGCACTTAGAGATAAGTCCTACATTGTTTTTTCGCACTGTCTTGTACTTGTCATAAAGGTTGGACACTTTGGGCCAGCCCTCCGAGACCTTCTTGGATGGGTCAAGACGGTTTCCCCTTCAGGCTCATATTTGAAATCTCGTTGAACCTCAACTAAGAAGGTTTGACTGGGCACCGGGACTCCTCACACGTCAATGACTCTCAATTTCGCGAATACTATGTGGGCATGCTCATTGAGTCCAGTGCAGTCCTGCTTAGTTTTTTGCATGGAAAGTCAAGAGTCCATATAAGACCTACCTACCTACATAATTTTTGCATTGGACCTACCTCTGACTTCCATTGATCCGATTATCTTAGACAGTATAGGGAAGAGATTAGAGGACCAATGCTGTTTATGTGTACGATATGCGACGCAGTATAAAAAGGTACTTTCACTTGAACCTATTTTTTTCACAATATATGTAATTCTATTACCCGACCGGAATGGGTTGATATTTAGACAGAGTATTTGTTTGAGGTGTAAACAAATATTTTATTTTGGAAAGGTTCCTGCAACTCACTCTACAGATGTGTTTAACGAATAATGCAATACGGAGTATAAAAATAGCTGTTCGAGAAACTACTCATTTTAGTGCAAAGCTGACTTGAAGCAAACAGGAAAAAAGTTATCGAAAGGCTAACTCATTCAACAGAAGCTTTCCGCAAAACTGAAACGAAAACAGGCGTAATATTATGGCACTTAAAATACTGAATTCTGGCGAAGAAAAACTATTCCGGCGAAATAAATTATTTTCGCTACTCACTATGTTGGTAAGACTACATTCGTTAGACTGAATGGCGTCCGGTTCGATGAGGTTAGGCTTGGTTAGTTGTTGAAGTTTTAACCCTATAGGCTTAAGCAGTCTTTTGCTTTTTCCTGTAGAGCAAATGCTCGAAAGGTGTGTTCCTTTGGTAATCCCATTAGTAAAAGGAAACTTAATCTCTTGCATTCCTGCTCCGTGCTTTGGAGGTAAAAGAAAAGGGGAATCAGCTTGGACTGTAGGTGTAGATGGGTCGGAGGTACTCTGGACGGAACGGGACTCTGGGAAGACGAAAGAAAGGAAATGTCATGCCGGGGCCTAATCAGATGCCCTTTGTTTCTCGTTTCACAACATTTATTCACTATTTTACCCAAAAGTCCTCTACTTTGGCGCTTTGTTCCTCCCAGACCTGGGCATCATGACACTTCTAAAATCCGCCTTATCCTGAATCAGGCCTTTTGGTGATCTATGAGAACCTCTCCTTACGAATTACATTATGCTGCAAAAAAAAAAAGAAACTGAGAACTGTTCACAGTTTTCGTGGAAGACGAGCTTGACCGGAGATCCCGCTTCCTTCTATCCTATCACTGCTTGCCTAATTACTCCTTTAATTTTAAAATACCGGAATATCGGGATTTTGACTTTTTACCTCGCAGGCTAGAATCCTATTAGCAAAAAAGGAAGAAAAACTAGAATATACGAAACTTACAAAATATTTTCGGATTTCAGACCACACAGGAAGCCTAACCTAACTTGACGTAATATAATCTACAATCTACCGTAACATAATTTAATTACATTTAATTTTAGTTGAATAATGAAATGGTAAGAAGTGGAGACTTGTGTGTTTAAATTCCGCAACTTGGAATTCGCCAAATAACATGGCACCCATCCAGATGTTTTGTATTCACCTATAAAATTGTCCTTTGATTAATGCACCTAAGCTAAGAATTAATAAGCAGTTCTCCGAATTTTCTCAGTTCGAAAATTTTGAAGTCAAATTAACGATTTTACGATTAATTTAGAGCACTATGACGGGGCATAGATTTAATTGTAGGATGGGACTAATTTAATCACTGAGCATAACGAAATATGACATAACTAGACGAAAGTGAGAATAGGATGACTGTATTACTTTCTAGCCGCTATTACAACATAAATAAAGTTATTTTTATACATAAATTCTCAATACTGCAGCGGAGGGCTCGTCTTAATTACTCAGAACTGAAGTAATCAAAACGTAATGACACTTTGCGTAAGACTGAAATTCACACATGTCTTGGAGAAGGCGTCAAATTATAAGCCTATTCATAGCCCATAGCTACTAGGAATACGCTCGCCCATTCCCAATGCACACACGTACAAAAGTGCAAGTAAGAGATCTTTAAAATTAATGAACCGTAACTTTTTCCCTCTGATATTGCAATTTGAAATACATACACAGTAGGCCTCTTCATAAAGGATTGCACACAGAAAATTAATAGGTACTAATTTAAATTCAAAATAGACTCAAGTAAGAATACTGAGTAAAATATCCATATTTTGCAAAGGGGCCGTAGGCTACAATAATAAATAGGAGAATCAAATAATTGTCTCTAACCTTTGAAACTATGAAGTAATTTGTGGAGAATCGTTCAGCACTTTCCTCTAATGATACAACAGCAGAATAAATCAGTGTCAGGTTGAGGTCTGGATTCATTAGTCATACCGCTTATCTCGCACAAAGCCCAATATTGTATCTCTATCTCTACATACATAGTTCAGCACTACACACTACAACCTAGGGCTTTTAGCACTAACGTTTTGGCTATTGATATGTTGGGCCACGACGCCGGAATTAATCAAGAGGCATGTTGCAAGGTAAACGGGATTTATTAATTTTATGAAAGGCTGGTGCTGGGATTTAACGGAACTAAAAATACTGACTGACTGCTGAAAATAATTACTGGCTGCCCTAAGAGAAAATTGAAACAGTTAAAATTAAAAAAATCCAACTAAAATTGTCTTAGCTTCGTGAAGAACTAGAATAATTTCCTCCTAGAGGATCAGCATTTTGTACCTAAAAAGTATGTATTTTGGGGGGTCTTATATAATAGTAAGCATTCCTGAAGAAACGGCTACGCTTATGCTCTAGAGTGATTTGGGGTTTATCCCAATCAAGGGCCAAAGATGAGGAACTGTTACAATATCTCTCCTACATTGTTGACTAGAGCCTAATAGGTTGTTGGTTGTTGTAATATTGCGTAAGAAATCCTCCTCAAGGTATTATTAATATTATAATCGTTCCAACCCAACCATCCTCCGCCCCGTCCAACGGGACTTTAATTTTTCTGAATCTTTTCTCGCTAAAACTCGTCCAACCAAAAAATAAGCCTCAGCCATAGCCAGCAGAGCCAGGATCCCCAATACCTTGAGCCTGGTAACTGCCTGATTTGTATCATCCAGAACGAATGATTAATTGATTAACGATTTAAATGGTGAGGCTCCATGGGGCTAATGCACCGGTTCTGGGGGCCACAAGCCGCTGCGATGTAGTATAATGAATAATGAATAATCGAGTTTCCGCATTACCTAGTTCGGTCCTGTCCGTAACTGCATTAATCAGTTTTAGTGCCTAGAGGACGCTTAGCTACCCTTGACAGCTCAATAAATGTAATACACTTAAAAAAGAGTAATCCGCTTCATTTTAAATTCTTAAAAAAGCCCGGTTAAATCGGATGTCCACTAAACTGACCAAAAATAGGTAGATTGGTTGGTCCAAATTCATTTCGTATGGGGTTAAAAAGGGATTTTCTTTACAAAAGAAAAATACCAAAATTTCGAATTCAACGCCTTAAGTCCCTTTGAGTTTAAAAATGTTTAGGATGCGGCTTAAGAGAATTGTTATTTCTACAAGCAAAAACTAATCATATTTGAACACAGTAAGCGCATTTCACTTGATCAAACTCAGAAATAATATTCCTCGTAATAATAATGTATTTTCTGCGACCTTCGTTTAAAAGGGCAGACATATAATTATAAGGGACGGAACTTCCTGCATTAGTAAGGTCCCATTTAAACATAACAGACTGTACTACATAGTATTGACAGCTAGGTTCAATTGCAGCCAAAAGCGTGTATTAATATGCCTTATTCTGGCTAAATCCGAAGTTTGCTGTACCTAATTATAATAATGCAAATTTTAATTCTTGAGTGCGGCAATCTCTGTAGGTAAGCCTTGACACTTGATAACTTGATCATAAATCAGATATCGACTAATTCTTTGGACGTCCTAAAGATCGCTTCCCTTCCTGTACTCTCCCTATTGTTCCCAAACCCAAGCATTGTTCTAAGCCCTGACAGCCCGCATTGTTCCCCACTGCACAATATTATATAAATAACTTGTTGTTGACAGTCGGAGAGTGATCTCGAAGCGTCAAAGAATGGCAGGAATTACCTTCGGAGGCTGGACCTGATTCGTATCTCTGCCTTTCGCCTCAGGAACGGCAAACTTAACACATTGGCCTTCTTCCTGCCTGATCCTGCGTCCA
This sequence comes from Hypogastrura burkilli, assembly GCA_034696285.1. Taxonomy (NCBI): domain Eukaryota; kingdom Metazoa; phylum Arthropoda; class Collembola; order Poduromorpha; family Hypogastruridae; genus Hypogastrura; species Hypogastrura burkilli. Next base: position 16,745 of record JAQFZY010000081.1, on the reverse strand, counting down.
TGCTGGAGCCAGAATGCTCGTGAAAGGAGCCAAAGGCGGAGTCCTCTCTGTCATTGTCAACTTTGTCCCGACTCAATAGAATTGGAGAGCGGTGCCGGTTGGACAATTATGAACTTCTTATTCAAAATCCTATTCAAGTCAGTTGTGCCCACTCCGGTTATTGATCACTTAAGTCCGAGCACTTCTCACCTTAGCTTATATACGGTCATTCGTTCATATAAGAACAAAGTTTTAATTAGTTCTGAGAACGAAATTAAATTTTTTACCAATGCAGTGTTATGGCCGTTTCACAAAAACTTTTGATTTAGGTAAATGTGAACAAATTCAATTTTCAAAAATTGCCAGTAATTTGTAAGAATATTCACAAATTCAGCTTGTATTCAATAAATTTTGGAACCTTTCCTAATTGCAGGCCCAGATTATTTCGGGAATCTGCGGGCTGGATAGATGCTGTGAGGTCAACAGGAGAGCTGCAAGTGGACGAAGAATAGACAACAATCAGGTCTTATGCTGAACCAAAGGTGATTCTACGGTTCCCTTGTCTCCCTTGCCGAAAAGAAGCTTGTTTGGCTTGGCTGTGGAAACCCCCTAAAGGCGCCTGCAGATTTGCCAAGACAAGATGAAGAGGCTCTGGGAATAACACTGAACGCTGAACCTCATCTTTTTGGTAGGAGCAGCTAGAGGATTCCATACCTCATCCCCACACGCTCTTAACTTAGGTCTACATGCGTACATTACTACACGTAATTTCCCCCAGGAGGCATGCAGCCATTACAAAGTTTGGTAACAGGGAAAGGACGGAGGTTCAGGCTAATTTACATGCTCTTGTCTAATTAAAAGCCTGCAGTTTAGAAGTCAGGATTTTTTGGGGAAGAGGTGAGAACTAATTGAACTGGATTCTGATTAGAATTTGGCATTATACTCTCCTTTGGAGGCCAGTATGGCACCGTTCGGCTCTGACCTGTGACCTCATGATGCGGACAAGCCAACAAAAAAAAACATAAGCATGAGCACGTTGGTGGAATAGCGGATGAGTGACCAGTTCTCGTTTTCCTTATGATCCCAAGGTTCGTCCCATAGCCTAGGACTGAATAATTTATATTCCAGTTAGGTCTTAAGGCTTGAGCTCTACTATATGAAGTTCATCGAACGGATTATGACTTAGAACTAAGTTATTGTTATGGATTAAATTTAGAAGGGCCTCAGATACATTACAATAGTTAATCGTGACTAAGTCTAAGGAATTCCGTATTATTCCCTTACATGCGTAAAGAACACGAGATGACAATTTTCGGTGTTTCCAGAATTCAAACTGATTTTAATGCTTGCAATTTAATGACTTACTAGTAAGTTACTATACGTTAGGTTAAGTTACTTCATTACTGCGAAGAAAAACTCTAATTTGCTGAATCTTCGTCTTGTCTTTAGTTTAACTATTTCCGGAAAAAAAATATATTTTGGGGTAATATTAAATACAAGCCGTATTTATTTCTGCCAAAACGTAAATATATAATTATCCCCAATAAGATGTACAGCCGTTTATGTAGATTTTATCCAACAAAAAAAGTCAGGACAGTTAAATCGGCCTATCTCCTCGCTTACGACGGTTTTTATTGCATCCACTCAGTTTCAATAAATGTATGCAAGTATTTAGGAACCACATTGTGTCGTAAATAACTGTACATTTGCCACCTTTTTTTTAAATCCATCATTAAATTAGTGTTAGTGCCTGAGTTTGAGCTTAATTTCTATCATTTCCAATTCTAGCGCACCCTACACTGTAATTATCCAATGTTAGGACAAGCGCTTAAGACTTCTCGAGGGCAGTTGAAGCCATTGTCTATTTAAGATACGTGCTAAGCCATTAACTCATTCTCCAGGCTGAGTGTGAAAAGAAGGGCTGAAGCAGTTGGGATACTTTTAGCACACTTATCCCTCCTCTCCTTTTAATTCAAAGGAACTGTTCCTCATCTTCACAAGTACCTGCCTCTCACATATCAGACAATCAAATGGGATTCCCTTTTGAATTCATTTTAGTTTTTAGACCCTTGGTCCGACTGTGTCATTGTATTCTTAAGTATGTTGTGCTACACGTGCTTCCTCCTCTTTCAGTCCCAGTGTGAATGACACTGATTCACGGATCAAAACAGAAACGTCAAACTGCCCTGTTATTACGCCTCTCAAAAGGTGGTAGATCATATGCGGACCTAAGTACTGCGGACTGTGCTGTGGGATTACTGTTGCTTTACACTAGTTCAGACCTTCCTTATTCTATGTATCATAAAATAATTCGGGGTTTTATCTTTGCGAACAATAAACTATTTTTTTCGAGAATCAGTTTTTTTCTAGTATTATTTAGTATTTGCTTAGGTTTTATACGGCTAGTATTTAGTTCTTCTATAAATTCAGATTTTTTTTCAAGCAGAAAGTATTGAAATAAAAAAAACAGCTTTAGCACCAAAAACAATGCTTATTTCCAGATAAACTTGAAATAAGCTTATGAGTATTCTGAAAACACGTAGTATCAGAAGTCAGGGCTCGCCAAGCGACTTTCACCAACTTTTATTCTTCAAAAAGTAGTTATGGGTTAATAGCGTCTTAACTCGTTTCAGTATTGTCCATTTGACTTCACTCAAGCTTTACAGCAAATTTTGACTGGGAGAATTTTTTTTAATTGTTCAATTGTTGTATTTACTAGCACGTATATTGAAATTGAGTTGATTCTGCGTAGGTGTATTATAATTATAGCAGTTCATTTCCACACATCTCGGCCTGTTCGTAGAAAGCCCCCCAACGACCTAAGCTCCACTCCGCAAAATACTGTAAAATGTGTACCGGAAAGAACTGTGAAAAGGAAGTGAACTTGGGAACACATGAACAATGTGTGGATGGAAAGTAGAGTAAAAGGAGGATTTGTGAGAACAATAGTAATACATAGCTGCCCAGGCCGTGTGGCTAGAATTCCATTAAAACAACATTCTGTTTTCGTAGTAGCCAACTAAATAATTCACTATGCAGACAGGGACTAATTGTTATGCCCAACGTCCAATTATCCATGTAGCCTGTAATTACACGTCTTTTATGTTTCCCCCAATGCCGGCCAAAGGCAAGTTACGACCATTTGAAACAGTAAAGAGAGTCCGGGAACACTTTTTCGGCAGATCCATCCCTCATCGTCATTCATATTCCTATTCCCCCGGAGTACCCCTAGGTTTGTGAGACAGTGGAACTGACACTTATCTTCAGTATTGTATTATGGAATGGACCAAGTCTGGAACAATTACCGTTCCTTTCTCTCCTGACCTCTTCCATTCTTGGGCTTGGATTTGGATTTGCATGCAGAATAGGAGACACTCGTAATAATTTATAGTATGGGCTCAGTAGGATAGAGACTACTTCCCCAGGAGGGATGCGATGCCGGAGGATTTTAGTAAAAAAAAAACTGCAGTCTGCCTTGCTCGCAATGGAAATCCTTGGAGGTTGCTCTACCATCTAGCCCGGTCCGGCCAAACTCTTACAACAATACTTTCTGGCTCTCAACAATGGAAGGGGTTTTTACGTTTGGTTCTGAGCCTATCTGCTGGGCGGAAGAGGATCACATTTAGGGCGCCAGATGGAACTCTACAGCTCTGCACAGAGGCTTGGGTTCCCTCAGCCAAGGAAGGCACTACTTGAGGCCTTTTTGTTTTTGTGTATCTTATTTCTGAGACAATGAAAGGGAAGGTGAGTGTCAACGGAAGATTGTTTCAGTGAATTTTGCAAAAATTATATGTTAATTCAAATTTTACAGATTTTAGTGAATATTTGCTTGGGTAAGATCAATATCTGCTTTGCCTTTCTATAACTAAATTATAATAAAACCGACATTTTTTTGAGCACTTAATGCACAAATTTAAAGCGTTTTCATTATTATAATGTCGAAACCAGTCCAACATTTCTAGAGCACAGCTGAGCGATTCAGTAAATCAAGCAATGCTTTGGAACATAAATATTATAACATCTTAAATGCTTTGCTGCCAATATTACAAAATCTTAAATGCTTTGCTGCCAATATTACAAAATCGTAAATGCTTTGCAGCAAATATTACAAAATCTTAAAGGTTTTGCTGCAAATATTACAAAATCTTGAATGTTTTGCTGCAAATATTAAAAAATCTTAAATGTTTTGCTCCAAATATTACAAAATCTTAAATGTTTTGCTGCAAATATTAAGTACAAAATCTTGAATGTTTTGCTGCAAATATTAAAAAATCTTAAATGTTTTGCTCCAAATATTACAAAATCTTAAATGTTTTGCTGCAAATATTACAAAATCTTAACTGTTCTGCCGCAAATATTACAAAATCTTTACTGTTCTGCCGCAAATATTACAAAATCTTAACTGTTCTGCCGCAAATATTACAAAATCTTAACTGTTCTGCCGCAAATATTACAAAATCTTAAATGTTTTGCTGCAAATATTGCCCTTAGGAAAAATTCTTATGTGTAAATCGTGAAAGCGCGTAACAGAATAGGAACAATGACATTAATTTTCGATTTGAAAATGCTTTTGAAGCAGCCTCACATTGTAGAAAAAATGGCTAATTTGGAACAAACATGAACTTCTGGATTATAGCCAAACTTCAAAGTAAATAATAGATTTCAATATAAAATGCATTGATTGAATTTGATTCTCCGGACTGACCAGTATTAGTCATTATGCATACTGTCCAACTTCCTAAACAATCTGCAACAGCTCTATAATATATTTCGCATGATTCCACTGATCTTCAGAGTAGTATAAAATATCTCTAATATATTCTTCCCATGTAAATTAGTCTATTAGGGCTCGGAGTTGTCATGTCTTCACTTTTTATATTGTTTGAATAACCGGTACTCGGGTGAGGCGGTCCCACAAAAAACCAAAGTAACATGAGTCTCGATCTTATGCAAAATCCCGCAGTAAATTCCAGTTCAACCTGAAGCCGGGCTGTTAAGAGGAAGAAAGTGAAACGAGACGAACAAGAGAATTTAATGTTACGCTTTTTTTTCCCGAGAGCGTGATTGGGAATTATTTGTAAATTAGCCCATTGAGAATGAGCGTAATCTTGTTTTGCGAAGACATTAATGAGAAAATAAAGAGTGGGAATCATAGGGATTATCTGTCATTATCCCAACCAGAATTTGATTTAGGAGGAGATTATGCAATTGGCTTCCAAATTACAATTACAGCCCCAATATTTAGTCGAGCTCGATATTGGCATAACTCTTGCTGTTGAGGCCCAATACTTAGTCGAATTAGAATTACATTATGGATGAACGCAGAACTGTTGAGGCCCAGACCTTCCTTCCGTCCACGTCACGACGACGACGGGCTGGCTAACAGTTATGACTTGACTCACTATTCCTGTCAGAAGGATTTTAGGAAGGAAGCTAAGTGGGAAAACGAGTAGGAATTTAAAGGAAAAAAGAAACAAAGGCATAATTTCATTATCATTCTTGCCCCGTCAGTGGGAAGATTCTCCTTTAACTTACAAATGTACAGTAATTACGGATTTTTGTGTTGTGCGAGTACCACAGTAATTAAATACAAATACTCGGATTGCTTGGCTAGCTGACTAGCGTGCAGGTACAGGTAGCTTTCAGAGTCTTTCATCCGACTCCCTATTCCCCAACCCCACAGCTTGCCATTAGTGATTCGGCTGTATAATTTGTAAAAACAATATTTGACATTAGCTGTCATTTAAGACTACCAAAGGTAGACCCCAAAAAAGCTAAATTCAAGTAACTATTCGACTGAGCTCTGTCAAAGTTCTTCGAAACCGTCCGAACCTAACCTAATCTAAGCCAACAAAACCTAACTTAATCCTAATCACAATTATAATTTTTTCGGCGAAACATGAAATGTATTTTATTTTGTGAAAAATCAATAAGTCCATGCCGGACACTATTTCATATAATATATTCAACTAATTTAATTTAAAACTTTCAACGAGAGAATAGCTTGAAGCAAAATAATTCGTACTGTTCTGAAAGAGAATAATTGGGAATACTAATGTTGACAAGACAAGTACACAGCTCAAATGATGAATCGGTACGGTTGACTATTAAAAACAATCGTATGGTCTTTAAACACCACAAATCAAAGATCAATCCCATAAAGGTAATGTTATTAAGTGCCGACAGGAAATCCAAAGCTTTCCCTTCATTAGTCTCCTACAGTCAACATCAATTATCAATTATAAGAAAGACGGACATGGCTAAAAGTAGACCCTTAAATAGACAGACCTGGGCGAGAAAGCATAAAAACTAATTCGCACTTATGATTAAGGAAATATTAACCATTAAGCGTTCTGTAGTAGGACTAAAGCGAGATTTAACAACATCCCAAATCCCAGATGTAATTCAATTGCTGGGGGGTAGGTCCTTCTTTTTAATTAAATTATCTTTTACGATTAGCCAAATAGCATCCAACCTCGTAAAATACCACAGGTACAATTTGCAGGTCGCAATCTACAAGGCACGTGATCCTTTACTTACTTTTGAATCATAAAACTCACTTACACATCATTTTAATGGCCACGCACTCAAACTTACATTGGCTTCTGGTAACCAGATTGATTTCCATTAAACTTGGCACACTTTTAGTTCTTGACCTCATGTCATGAACAATGTTTAATTGTCACTTAAAGTCTTGAACTTCCACAGGTCAAATGGGAGAAGGATGGTAACCAGATAAACTCGGCTGAAACTTGGTATACTAACGGAAATCGACCTATCTTTAAATTGATTCAAGAACTGTATGATCGTCTATCGATCAAATATCTGATGTACAATGTGACCATTTAGTAGCCTTTAGAGGTTCAACAATCAAGGAGTCGTCCTACAGTTTTTGGGCCCATTGAAATATTCAGGAGGTCAAGATCTGTAAGTATACAAGTCTCAGCCAAATCCATCTGGTGACCATATTTTTCCCTTGCGACCTTTGAGGTACCCGTAGAGGGTCAAGGAAAAGACATACTCACTTTGAGGGTTATTTAAACATTGTTGAGGACGTCAAGATCTAAAAGCGTGCCAACTTTCAATGAAATCCTTCGGATTACCCAAACCCCATACATTCAGTGCGTGGTTCTTTTCGATTTACAAAAATATTAAAACTATGTTCAACAATGATTGTGTATATTCTATAATAAAAAAAAGTTCTGAATATAGAATCAAGTCAAATCCTCTTGCCTTATGAGCAGGGATTGATTGGAATTGGCGGTCTTATCTCGTTAGGTTAAATGACTTTGTGCGGTGTGCTAGCGGCAGGGAACTGAGGAGATCAAAGGCAGAGTAGAGGGAAATGCCGAGCCTCTTCAATTCCCACTTCCGTGGTTTACTGAGCATGAAAATGATCACCGCCAATTATTAGTACTTGGCCACAACACCCGGATCCTCCTAGCCTAAACGAATCCCTGATTTATGAACATGGTTGACCTAGATCCGTCCAAAGGGTTGGGCCCAATGAATTGTAGCATATTCCCAATATCCAGTCCAAGAACGGAATTTCCAATTAATAGACAATTCGGCCTGATTTGGATTAAACCAAATCAAACGTATGTTACCCCATGGCACTTGATCAAGTTCATTGAGTTAAAAGATATGAAAATTCTAGTATTTGAAATATTTACATGACACTAAGTTGGACGATATAAGTTTGGATTTCCAAATCGACAGCTCCCTGTATTCAACTTGTGTATACCTTAGGTGTAGTCCCACCTACAGCCATGTATTGTAAATTCTATTCAAATGAGCTTGGTCCGTAGCTGCCCTTATAATGTTTGAATTTAATACTGAATCAAATACTTTCAATTTCAGCATTAAAAAGTAATCTAACTGTGAGAAAATTAACTTGAAGTGGATGAAAGTCGCCAAAGCTAACCGAACCTAACAACAGCAACTTGGATAATATGGTTGAATGCGACATCTAGGTATAAGTTTGAAGTTAAAATCTGAACTTTTTGTAGTAATTATAGTAAGATATCTGATAGTGTTTTTGTCCTTACCTTTTCGAGGGTTTCCGGAGGAGTCTCATTGAGTTCATGAGTGACCACATCTTGAATTTTGTGTCCAAAACTGGAGTTTGTCACCTATTCCGACGCCATTCCTTAAATCTCCCGCCAATTTGGACTTGGCATTCCTGACACGGTATTCCTTCGGCCTTACGCCGGCTTGGGTTCACTTACGAGTCTCTGTGAGTCCTCCATATCAAAAACATAATTGTCACAATTAATGTCAGTCCTGTGAGGAGGAACTGGTACTTCCTCCACCTCGTTACAGACAAGTAACAGCCGATAACTGCCCCAACTTGAGTGTGGACTGTGAAGAAGGACGGAGATTCCTTGAGCTGAGGAACGGTTTCCTTCGTCTACCTGAAATTGAGTCATTATTTACGGTAGATTAAAGACGGAGGGCGGGGAGGATTAGGAATAACAATAAATTCACTCTTAGTTTCACGCATTGGTCCTTCCTTTGATTGTCATTCCACACTGTCATGCTATGAAATCCGAGCTCAGAGTCTCAGAATCCTGTTTCTGCATTTGACATAACTCAGAGTTTAGAGTCCCTACGCGGTCTTATTATAAGGTGTCCTAATTGAGTTAGTCGGGAACGGCTCAAAGAGCCTTCCACGCCTCAGCCATTGACACTGACACTGAGAGTGACAGGAGGATGGGATCTACTATGACTCCCATATGCGAGTCCTGTCCTAATGCATTGGATATGATACGAAGCTCTTTAAAGTCAACATCCTCTGCAAATTGTGTCCAGGCCTCGAGGGGTCCTCAATACTGATGCGTGCTTATAGTCTATCAATTACAGGCTCCTACCTCTGGATACTCACGATTTTCTGTGTCCCAGTGTAAGTAAGTGTTCAAATTCAAATGTATATTTCCTCCTTTTTTTTTTGCAAACGAGCTTTAGATGTTAGTGCCACCGTCAACTCTGCGTACATTAAAATTATAATGTCTAAGATTCGCCACACTATGCTCAAAAAACTATGTACATGTAAGAATTGTGCTGTTTCTAACTTTTTTTAATTGTTTCTGCAGTTATTTTCTTTATGACTGTATTGTATTTAGTCATAATCCAGTACTAATATTAACCAACTAACCTAGCCTAACCTAAATGGTGAGTATGCACTTCTTTCAATTTATTCGCACAATTGACCGCAGGCGGGCAGGCCAGGAATTTCTACCGAAGCTGTCAGAAATACAAAAGAATAGAGAAAAAAATATGTTTAGCGTAGAAGCAGAAATCAGAAATGTCAATCCTTTCCTTTAATTCACTTATAAATTTACCCTCCGGAGAAATGCTCAGAATCCTTTTGAGGATCCCAATAGAAGCCGAGCCGGTTCAACAGTAGACTGTAGTCTCCCATATGCCCAGCCTTATTTTCTACGCCAAAAATCGATGGGAGAATGAGTATGGCAAAAAGTGCAAATCGGAACTTGGGGGCAGCTCAAAGGGTGAACGTCTTGAAACAGCTACAAAAAAAATGAGGGAGAAGGAGCCATAACACTTACGAGAATTGCCTAGTCTATGATACATGTGCATGTGACAGTAGTAGCTTGCCCCTGGTGGCCCGGCTCAGAGAAATGGCAGACATTCCGCACTTAGGAACAGGACATCCTGACGTTCTGTGCCAGAACGAGAACTATATCATGTCAATTATATTCCGATACAAAACGATTTGTATTTTTCATGCCGGGAAAAACGGATTTTATCTGGAGAATTTTATTGTCTTAGGCTGAACAAGCTCGCTTTTTGTATCCAAAGCGGTTTAATATAACCGAATAGTACTTAATCTAAGTGTTCTCAATATAGTATGGAATACGAATACGAACCCTAATCCGCTGTCCAAGTGGATTCTTACTGATTCTTACTTACTACTTACGTTTTATCTGTAAAATATAAAATTATATTATTTAAATGACCAAATTATTAGCTCCTAACTCCACTAAGAATCATTTGCTATTCAAACCCCTGAAAATATTAAGTTTACAATGAATTTCCTGAATTTTGAGCCAAATCCAAGCTTTTTGGTCTGAAAGTACGTGGAATTTCCCTCTGTGCTTATGTAAAATCAAATTAGCACAGTTGGTGTTAATACAGGTTTACGGGAGTAGTGCCTATCTCTCTGATGGGCCTTTAGATAGTATTGTTTCATTTTCTGCAGTAAAAGTTTCCCCTCTCTGCTCGCTAATTCAAGGCTGTTATAGATCCTTATCCTTGGGATACTGTACCAGCTTGGCGCGCCAGCAGCAGCATTACCGACCCAGACGCTATGTGCTTGAGCTCATTCAATTGTTAAGTCCTGTTCCCAAGAATATAAAATGTAAGTATTATTGCATTGTTGAACTCTATCCTCTCACGCTAGTTAGTCAGAAGAGCGAGGCGGCAGGGTTAAGTTGAGCAGGCCTCTACTACAATATGCTAGAATCATGCTGTTAATAAATACGAGATCTGCACCCAGTTATAGGTTGTGGGATAGTAATACATACATACTATTTAGTTTAGGGAACCCAACCAAGAACAACACCATCCGTAAATAATTCACAAATTGAGCTCACAGGTAAGAAATAAATGGTCAGCTAAATATTTACTGATATTACTGTACAAGTAATGCTGCTACTGCTATATAGTATTTACCTATAAGCTCCCAAGATTCATCAAACCTTCTTAGATCCATAAAGTATGACCCAATACATAGAACGCCTTATAAATGATGGATGGAAAATTAGATGGGAATTGAGTCAGTTCTTATACATACATTTATATTGTATCTCCTACAAGTTTAAGGTAAGACGAACCTTTCCACCCTGCCAGGCCTATTCAGCCCATCATCGTTATGTAAATTCTGTGAAAAATTAATTACTCTTGCACCAGGCTCATTTACTTCGGCTTGGGACAGGCCCAGATTAATGGTGTGATAATCTCAGGCTATATAGGGCAGGACCAATGTAAGGCAAAGTAACACAATGGGGGTAATGAGTATTCCCTTCTTTTATACAATATTCTAGCGGAGAATCTTGTGAAGAGTCAAAAATCACAGATCCTGTGATTGAAGCTTAAAGGGCTTCTACCTGATGCTGTCCAAACAATACACTAGCCTTTAGCCCAAAGCAAGGTATGGAAGTGAACAAATCTAAGCGTTACCAAACAATGACTTAACTTGGAATTAATAATGGAATAAGTTTCGTGCATGAATCCCATATAAATTTGTGTCCAACATTTCTATCTGCTTGTTAGCATATTTTGCTATGGTCTAAAGCTTATATTTTTGGACAGCACTGATATTTATAAGTTCAAGCTTATATTAATATAAGGCAATTATGTTAATTGAGTGTGAGCTAATATAAATAATTTAAATAAATTAAATTTAAGTAGTTAAACAGAAATAGTTATAACTTTAATTCCTAATCATAGCTAAACTAATCCTGCCTGCGCCACCCTTATTTTAGCTTTGTATGCAAGAAATGGACTCCTTTGGCGAGAATCATGTTTTATAAACTAGCATCCTGTTAAGGGGCCATAATAATAAGTGTTTGAGTTTCAAACAATTTAAATACCAAAAGAACAATTAGAATGAGCCCGCACGTTCTAAGGTAAAGTTACTGGAATGCCCTCTGAATTCTGAATACTTTATTTTATGCTCATACGTAGTTTTCCATGCCTGGCTGGAGCCTGTGTCGAGCCAGCCTCTGCAATAAATTGTATTTTTATTATGTCTCTTTTATCTCTCAATCTAAGTAAGCCGGTAGGGTTCCACTATGTAGTAGAAGGGGACACACCGAGAGAAAGCATCCCTTCCTCTTACTACATAACAATTGAGTCAAGGTAAAGTTTAGGAGCTCCTATGTAGCTCCTATGGGCCTCATATTTGATCTATCTTTGGCTCAACAATGCAGAGTGGGGGAAAACAAACAAATTGAGAGATGGTGGAGTCGTCGGGCGTCTGCCCTTTAAGGTCCTCGTCCATGAGCGCGAGATGATGATGATGATGGAGATGGGGATGATTCCTATCTTTCCTTTACAAGGAGAAAATGAACAGGCTCTTGCGTTATGATCTTGCTCTTGCCTGAGCATTAAGACATAGTAGGATAACCGTAGACCGTACTTGCAGTTCCCTTTACCTAAATATAGGCTACAGAAAATAAGAGATAACCTATTGAGGAGGAGATACAAAGAGAAAATAAAACAAAGGGGCATCATTACAGTTAACAAATTGAAGGCTCCATGGTCAGGCTCAACTTTAACGTAATTTATAATTATTCTGCTCCATATTTTACTTGGTCGGAATTTGCCATGTCATATGATATGAACCTACTTTGTATCGTGTATCCCACAGAGCCTGAACATCGTATCAGTTTGACTGGTGAGGCTAAATAAAATACTGAGTTTCGACTAAAATAAGTAATCATTCATGAAACTTTCATGAAGACTTGGAAAGCAAAGTAAGAATAACATAATCTGGCTTAATATAACCAGATCTATTCTAGCTTAAATTAACCTAAGCTAACCTAACCTAATCTCGCTTTAATTGACCTAATAATAACCTAAACTAATTTAGCTTAAAGTAATCCAACGTCGACAAGTTTAAACTAATTTTTCCCATCCAAAGCTAGCTTAAACTAAACTAACAAGCACTAGCTTCTTCTAAACTAACTCAGTCTAGCTTAAACTAAACTAACAAGCACTAGCTTCTTCTAAACTAACTCAGTCTAGCTTAAATTAAACTAACAAGCACTAACTTCTTCTAAACTAACTCAGTCTAGCTTAAACTAACCTAAGCTTTATGAGCAACTAAACGAATTTCCTTTACAAGGAACCAGATTTTTTCTGCCAGAAGTTACTATTTCTTTGGATGCAATAATAAAGCGATATATTTTATTTTTACCTTTAAAAAAAAAGTAAAAAGACCCATGTTAAGGGTACACCTGTCAATGGTCGTACAGACTAATGCGTGAAATGCTCATTCTGACCCGCATCATTATGGATTTGGGTTAGATCCCAACACCGATACTACGTACAAAGTACAATTATGAAGCTGCATGCCGGAAACAGAGACAACTTAGCGTCCATGCCTCCTAATTCAATTAAAATGATTACTATCTATTAAACTCTAAGAACTAATTTTCCATGTAAAATCCTTCCTTCCCATTATGGGAAAGGTCAATGTCCCTCCTGTGGAACCTGCCCAATACAATACAACTCCGCCCGTGGAATTAGGATAAACATACAGAAGGATTTATTCCGTTCCGTCGGGTCAGTTTTGCTTAGATAAAATTGAAATGGAAATCAAATGAGTACGAATTGCACGTTATCTAATTCCTGGGTCTGGGTTCCTAATCAAAGAATCAATTTCTCCTCTATGCCCATTATCCATGGACTGGGCCTCCAACTCAACCTTGTCCATGAATAGAGCCTCCCGAATAATATGAATTTGTGGAAATGGGAAACTTGATTTGTAGCTCGCCGAACACGACGCGGAGTGCGGAACTCTGGGGAAAAAGTATAATTTGATCACGAGTTGGGATTCGTACATGACAGGAACCAGCGGGGAGAGAGGTTGTAAATGGATATTTAGTAGGAGTGGATCCCCAAGCCAATTTTGAGGGAAGATTTCGCAGGGGTTGTGTCCCCTAAAATTATAGGCCAGGCCTCAGAAGATAAACATGAGATTGGGGAAGATGGAGAGCTGGCAGTATTTGTTTTAGGCGAGCTGGGTGCTCCTGGCTCATACTGTGTGAGCAAACAGTGAGCGTCACCTACAATTAATGTGACCGGGCTCGGGGGAGGCCTAATAGACTCTTATAAGCAATACTCGCAAATCATACTCATTACCGGCCTATAAGTGCAATGCTGCTCGCATGCTGCTCAGCTACTCTTATTGGATACCGTATGGAATCTGCAATAGTCTCAGGAATTTCCTCAATTTCAGGCCTATACCGCTGCTGGGCTCCACGCGTGCAGAAGGGATTCAAATAAACGCGCCCCTTAAATTATACAAGGGTTGAATTGTAATTTATCTGTAAAATATAAATACATTTAAATAATTTACCTTTAATTCCTTCTGGTTTAAAAAGTATGTTCTCAGAAATACTGCCATGTCCACGTTTAGTGGAATAAATCGTCCAAACTCCAAAGCTAAGCTCATCGAGCAATAGTAGTTAAACTAACAGATTTTAATTTAACCAAAGCTATCACAACTTCGCTGAAATGAGTTATAATGATTCGTTGCCATTTCAATCATCACCAAGTAAGTCGAAATCTCCCAGCAATTTAAACAGATTTCCTCACCAATTACCTCAAATTACTCACAAATATTTTCAAACTTAGTATAAGCAAAATATGATTTATTTTAGAATAATTATCGGAATTAAAACGCTAGAATTCGAAATATTTTAAGACTCTGGCGAGGAAATCTGATGGAATTGGTGAGAGATTTTGAATTACTTGGTGATGATTCATCATTTTGATTTTGCAATATCCGGTAAAATCAATATTTTAAAATACAAAACTGTGGCCTCAAATGGTACTACGTATAGTACATATGTAGTAGATAGTAGTTACCTTAAAGAGGCTCTGAACTTCCCAAACTAATTTTAGTTTTGATTAGGTTAGGCTAGATTAGTTGTGACTATTCTAAGTTAGGCTAGCTTAGTTTTTCTAGATCGAGTTATGACGCGTCAGTTTTGGCAATACAGATACGGTAAGTTTAGCTTCAAGTATATACCGTTGTAGCAGTTTCTGCATTTAGTAATTGAGCATATTTTAGTCATAATTCCTTAGTTTTAGGGCTGGTGAAATAGGAGTGATAAAGTATCCACTATTTCCTGGGCGTGTTATTATTGCGCCAGAGAAGGGAAGGTCCTCCTAAGCACTCTGTGGCCTGACATGTCATGACATGAGGCTGATGGGATTACAGGAGGAACCCCAGTAACTCATCTCCGCTAATCCTTCTACGGCCACTCAACTAATTTAAATTCAGAGTCTCCTAATTTGTTGGGCCGTCTGTTTACTCACTTCCATCACCACCACTCTGCCCTGGCCGCCCTCCGTATATACTTTCCTTTTCAAAAAGGTGGAGATTCAGGTTTGAAGTGCAGAGTGAGGCGTACAAAGGTGTCCACATGAATCCAAATCACCCCGATCATCTTTTTATGATCTCGAGGGGATGAGAAAGGGAGCAGGCTGGCTGGCTCGGAACTACCTCTTCGTACAATGTTCCCATTGACTCCCTGTCATCTGCATGTATCGTGTGGGCGGGTCTTTGGGCTGTCCCAATACCTCCAAGTGCTAATTCTCAATTAAATGGCAGTTGGCCATAAAGGCGACGTGGAAAGTGACGGAATGGGTCTGTTCTTCCTCCCTAATTTGATGGGCTCTGCACGCCTTATTGACTTGCTCCATTCTTATGGAAGTCGATTCAATTGAGGCACAAATTGTAAACACGGAGGAAATGAAGATATATGATACGGCCCACATCTAATCCTTCGTCTCTTTCCCAGAAAATTAAGTCACACTCACACTAAAGGCCTTCTGACACTTCCTCTCCTAAGCATGAACTTTGTGGTGGAATCAGAGAAACACCGTTGGGTTTGCTACAGGGCTGGGAAACACTAACCAGATATATCCCTTCCCTGACGCAGGGAGCGTGGCCGGAAATCATACTTAAACTTGCATATTAACCCAGGGAGCAGAACCGGAAATCACAAGAATTTGCATATTAACCCAGGAAATCATAGGCTTAATAGGCCAGGTTCGAGGAGCCGAAGTCCGGATTTTAGAATACATTTTGGGCCTGGTTAGTCCTGAATGGGGCTCCGAACATAAAGGGCATGGATACAATTAGGACTCGACAAGGTTTCCAAGAACTACGAATTTCTCCACTTACAATATATTGTTCAGATCGTTTACTCACGGTTCGATGGTTCCCTTCGTGCCTTACGAGTATCTACAGTATTTGACTTGATTTCTAAGGCATTTGTCCGTACTCGGAAGGATTCAAAGGTGTTTTGCAAAAGTTTGAAATTTTACATAGAACAGGTCGGGCATAGTAATACAATTCCCGTAGTTGCAGGATTTTAATTCCAAGCCCATACATGGGGAGATCAGGAAGGTGGATCCGCATATTTATGTTCCCTATATTGTTCACTGCAGAGTCAGCGGAACTACCATGCGGTTTTTGCGGAATAAAAAATCCCAATTCTGCCCACCAGAAAAGTATGAGAGAGCTTTCTTTAATAATCGGGCCTATTACTGTGGTTAACCCTAGAAGTCCACTTTGTGTTTACTTTGAGTCGTGAGCCTCGTACGATTCCGCATGTACTGGCAGAGTCCGATGAAAATTTATGTCTCTATCATTGGCAGGAATGGCCGCTCTGACTGACCTTCTAATCGGACTTAAATAACTGTTCTGTCATTAAGAGGAACGGCAGAATGACACCCAGTAATTAAGTCAAGCGTGGAGAGTCTAATATGGATCCAGCTGTCTCCTATGCCTAGTCAGCTGTGCGGACGAATGATCGAATTCAGTTTATCGAAAGCCTTTTGATCAAAAGCAAAATGATCGGCCTTGCACGTGACCGAACCATTATTTTATGAAAAGGACATTTGGTCGAATCCTCATCTGAATGTTTTCTCTCTATTATAAAATTATAACAGACTCTAGGCTGAACGCACGATTCCAGACGTATTTCTCAACCTACGCCTACCAAAAA
>JAQFZY010000080.1:0-58065 GCA_034696285.1 Hypogastrura burkilli | reverse complement strand
GTGAATTCTTACAAAAAGTTGTCAAACATTTCGGGGGGGGTTTGAACCCTAAAAACCCTATGCTGGATACGCCCATGATTTGAGGACATCGAGGTAGGGATTCCATTTTGTGTCAAATTTTTAGAAATACTCATAAAGTTATGGGTAAATTAATCAGCCTTTTGTTTGGTTAGGGTAACTGGGTTCGACGTTCGAGACATTTACCTAGCCTCATCTTCCGAATAGAATAAGTTCTAAATATTTACTAATAGAATTCCAAACTTTATTTAGGCAGGATTTATTTCGAAACTCAGAACACATCAATGCAGATTAGAGATTACTTGAATATCAAGATTAGACTAACTCTGGTCTTGCTAACAAAACCGAAAAATGTGGTTTTAAAAATAATAAAACGCTACGCTAATACATTGTACATGCATAATGCGGTTATACGGATTGAATTCAACCTTAAAACCGGGTCATATCTTTGAATGCGACCTATGGAACCCTTGGCTGGAAGGAATATACGAGATTTTTAATTTTTAGCATTTTACAGCTGGGTTCATTATCTTATAATTAGTATATTATTTGAAATTGAGCAGACGTTGGTACTGTTGCAAGAACGCCAGAGGCAGTGCCCCGCATAGTTTGACCAGAAGCGACCTCCTTCTGTGTAAAGATCATCTCAACGAAATTAATTTTCAAGTAATGGTAAGGTGTCTTTTGAAAGGTATAACAAACCTCTTGCAACCGCTCTATCCGGGTTGACCCATAAAATTCCGCTGACCTGGGGGAGGTCACAAGATGTCGCTTGCTACGGTGCAAGGTGTCGGACATAATTCAAGAACCACTGAACCAAAATGGTTTCCACCAATCGACTCCTAATTTTGACCCGGAGTACATGTTTCATTGGTGAGCACGTCGGGACAAGGTTCAAGGGTCACGGTAAATTACCGGAAAAATTGTTTCACCAATTTCAAAATTGTTTCCTATAACTATAATCGATTCCTTAAAATCGCATTGTGTTAGATGCCGCAGGGTAAAGGTCACAGGTCACGGTCAACCGCCTTTAAATGCATATAATTGTGTAACTGATGGATCGATTTCAACACGCTTTTCACTGTTCGCTTTCGCATAATGGCTTCGTGTACAAGTGCTATGCTGTTGAGTCATACAGGTAAAATGTCAAGGATCCGTTAAATTACGAAATTTGAAAATTTTTATTAATAAATGATTTATTTCGGTACTCTGAACGAGCAATGCAGATTTCAGATTACAGATTAATTGAATGTGAGGATTAGACTAATTGTGGTATTCATAACAAAACCGAAATAAACTTCCAGTATAAAATTTTGACTTGAAATCGTAAACTGTTCTCCAACATATATGTAGATTGGATAGCAAGATTTCCAGAACCTTGTGTCAATCGGATCTTTCTGGGCAGCTCTTACGTGAGTTTCCGGGACTTCGAATGAAGTTATTCTCAAATTAACGGCTTGTTGGCAAATATAGGAGGCACATACGAGAAGTCCAATTGCAACGAAGACAGGAATTATTATTATAAATACCGGAATGGTGGACATATGTCTAATTATGGAATATATGATTGTAATTAAGGCTATGTTGATCAAGTAGTAGACGGAGGTAATCCATGGGCCTAATACGAAATTGAAGTATATTCCGTGCAATTGGAATCTTCGATAAATAATCTGAACGGCCCTTCTGTTAATTTTATCCCTCCTACTTCCTTCTCTCCACCTACAATTGCAACAATCGTCAATGCAAATTGAAAGTCCTTCACATTTTATCCGAGTCTTACCACAGCTGTGGCGTCCACATTGAAAGTGAGTTAGCCTCCAGTAGTACAATGTTTGTCATGGAGGTCAAACAGGTGCACGCATGGGAAACTGCCAATGCAATTATACTGCTCGTTCCAATGTTAAGAGCGAGGCTATTGGACCGGAGCCGATTAAATACAGGGGTCATTGTGTCTGCGTAGTGAATATAGAGCAGAATCGTTGGGAACATGAGCGTAAGGCATCCGGGCCAAATCATATTGTTGAAGATCCAGACAATTATTTGGATCCCGTCCCTCGCTGGAGGCCAGGACACGTCCATTGTCTCAGCTGCGCAGTTAAGGTATCGGGACATTTAAAATGTTACCTGTTAATCTACATTTTCACTCACCTGTTGTTTTGGTAAGTGATAAGCAGTCGTTGAGCAAGGCCACGACCTCCTTGGAATAAACAAGTAAATGGATCTGAGACACAATGCAGAAAATAGCTAGCGAAATAACCGCAAACCCTAAAATCCTGAAGGATACTTTCATTGGATCAAAAATTATGGCGAAAAGGAGCGGAAGCGCTGAGATCACAAGAACGACAATAGAAGCAACTGATCTGGTGTACCAAACTCTAGAAGCCGGCTTCAGGCGAAATCCGTAGTTAGGCTCAGCCAAAAATTGAATTCTTGTTACATGGAACTTCTGAGCCCAGTCGAAGAAGGAGGATAAGATTCCTGCCGTGACCTTAGAAATCATTTTCCAGAAATTAATCTAGTGTCCCGAATAATGTTTTAGCCGAGTAAAAGTGATGCGACCTCAACTCTGGCCCAAAATTCACGGAATGACGCTTGATTTCACATTAAACTTTCAAGAATTCAACGGCTAGGCCAGTTTGGTGTTCTTCATAATTCGCCTTTGCATAAACGGGAAGCATTAAGTTGTCAGTTGATCAATTCCTGCCCAAATAATTAATGTAAAGCATCTAAATGGAATACATTTTCAATTTGAGAGTGCTTAGGCATGTTCACCATCACGGCTATACTCAGTAAATATTAACTCTAAGTAGGGCTTTTATAATCATAAGCTGCAAGGCTAATATATAATCTGGTTATATGGCTTACCTTCGACCTAAATATAAGCCAGGCAAACTTTTGAAATGCGACCTTGGGAACCTCAAGTTAGTCTTACGCTACAATCCCATACATGACACGGGGAAAATTTCATTTCCAAACTCAGATTAGATACGTGCAAATTACAGATTAGTTAAATGTCAGAATCAAACTAATTGTGGTGTCCATAACAAAACCGAAAAATACTTCCAGAACAAAATTTTGGCTTGATATCTGAAGCTGCCCTCCAACATATATGTAGACGGGAGAACAAGCGCTCTTTGAGGCGCTTCAGGCGGAACGCGTAGTTAGGCTCAGCCAGAAATTAAATTTTTATGACATGGGACTTCTGAGCCCCGCCGAAGTGCAAGGCTAAGATTCCCGCCGTGACCTTAGAAATCATTTTGCAAAACGTTATCAAGTGTCCCGAATAATGATTTAGCCTAGTGAAAATAATGGCTTAAAATTCGCGGAATGACGTTTGATTCCACAGTAAAGTTTCCCATATTCAACAGCAAAGCACTTTCGTGTCCTATTATTAATGCAGTTCTTTATATAAACTGGAAGCATTAAGTTTTAGCTGAATCAATTCATACCAGTATTAGTCCCGAAAAGCATATCAAATGAACCTAAGATATTCATTTTTAATTTGAGGGAGTGGATTTTAATTGTGTACTATGAGTATTGGAACGAATATATGCTAAATTATTTACTATGTAGCCGCAGTGGTAAATAACTAGATATTACGGTTACGTGGCAGCAATTGAAGCGGCTGATCTTGAGTACCAAATCCTTGAGACCGGCTTCAGACGGAACGTGTAGTTGGGCTTTGCCAGAAATTGAATTCTTGTTACAAGGAACTCCTGAGCCCAGCCGAAGACGGAGAAGAAGATTTCCGCCGTGACCTTAGAAATCATTTTCCAGAACGAACTTAGTCTCCCGAATAATGATTTAGCCGAGTAAAAGTGATGCGATCCCAACTCTGCGTCAGAAATCAAAAGTAACCGAATGACGCTCGATTCCAGAGCAAGCTTCCCAGTATTCAACAACAGGGCGTTTCTTGTTCTCAGTTCATTGAGTCTTATACAATATGTATATAAATTGAAACCATTCAAGTCATAAAGTGGACTATTTCCTTTCTAAAATATTAATCAACTGAGCATAAGAGAAATGTTTTAATTTAAAAGGGTGCATGTTCAATGTGCACCACTACGGCTAAATACTTTATTATAGCAGCAGGCAGTGGTCATGGGCGTGGCCAGGAATGGGCCCACTTTAAATAGCAAAATATGGAGATTTGGGCTGGGAGTGGGAACTTATCGGTATCGGGCTAAATTATTCATAATTAACTAAGATGTCAAATACGGTTATTTAGAAGAGGAATCTACGTCAAATTTAAAAATGGAACTCCTACTTTCTGATTCAATTAAGTTTCAATGCAAATAGAAGGAGACTCAAAAAAATAAGATCTCTATTTTCTTATAACCATTCTTAGGGTGCACATAAATTGGAAGCCATTTAGCGCACGTAGTCCATGGAATTTATGGAGTTGGAATAAAAATATGAAACTAGGATCGGAGATTTGGTTTCATTGCATTGTTTTGAAGGATAGAAGGAGGTTTAGTCTGAAATTCCAGCACTGGATGGCATCAAATGAGCATTGTTCCCTACATTTTCAGGTTCCTCGGTTCTTGGTTTAGGATTTGGATTTGTTTGTGGAGTCGAGTCCATGCTCTTGTATTTTGCCTGGAGAAGGTTATGGAACTCTCCTTGTTTACTTCAGAAGAGACCGGGCTCGCGCGGTTGGGACCGGGACCTCCGAAAATCTCTCTTCAGATGTTACCGCTTTCTGTAAATGCAGAAATTAAGGCACGTCCCACATCCTTCCTGAAATGTTAACCCCTCAGCAGACTTGTTTGAAATCCAGCCAGGATCTTTGAAAGTTGTTTAGGACAATAGTGGATATAATCCCATTTTGGACTGTGATTTAATCTGAAAATGCTTATCCTACTTACAGTTACAGTCGTAAATCCGCTACAGTATCACGTTTCACGTTGTACTTGTATTTAATTCTGCATACCAATATCGATTTTAGCAAACAGAGTTTAGAAAACACAGAGGAAAAGCTAAACATTCAGTATCCGGTGGCTTTAGGTCATTTTTGTAATCGAACCTAACCATACATAATATAGTAAGCTAATAGCAGTTAACTCTGCTCAATGTGGCCCAATTGTTCCTTGTATTAAATATGAAAGTGAGACGGCATCCTGCATTTAAATTGAGCGGGCCAAATAATCTCGTATATTTAGCTGCTACTGTATTTCCGGCCCATTCCCCCAGAGGCCCATTATAACTGCATTATACCCTTTTTGCACCAGCTTGTTCGGCGCGATAAATTTAAATGCAGTTGACCGTCCCGCTTTAAAAAAAAAAGTTAACTATATATTTTTTGCGAACTTGCACATTTTTGTGCGGTGTTACTATTACGGAATAAAGGATTTGAAGTTATTTTAGTAGTTTGTCCTTAACAGTGGTCCGAGACCGGGTTGCCTGGAGGCAGAAGGGGGAATTTTTTGCCCTTTTCTCGTGCAGAGCCGAATCTGGTCCCGTTCTCCTTCCTTCTGACTCTTCTGTGGAGACTCGGGACTGCTGAATCCTCCCTGCCTGCCTGCCTGCCTGCCAAAGACTCACCTTTAGTTTATAAGCGGATCGGGACGGGGAAGGACTCTCCCTTTCGGACATCCACAACACTCTTCCAAAATTAAACAGTTTCAATTATTTAGTATCCGGCAGTGCTCTCTTCCCCGGCATTTAGTCTGGATCATGGATCACTAAGCACTGGTAAGCAAGCTCCCTTCTTGAATTCATTCCAATCCGAATCTAGTAACTGTCTCTGTGTCTCATACAATTAAACCGCAATAATTCCATTCCTCTGCACACCGTTAGTGACAGGGGACAATTTATAATTTAACTAATTGTATAAACGTAAAGCACAGCCTGGAATAGGGCTGAATTAGTCACATGGTACTGCCTCGCCTCTTGTGTATTCTGTGCCCTGTAAACTGTAATATCGATTTAGTTATTTTTGAACAACGTAGCACTACCAGCGATCAGCGCTATCGCATACTGTATTACATTCGGTTCGGCACTGGTCCTGGTACCTTTCAATACCTTAGAATGCATCATCAAAAATTAAGGCCTTCCTTGTTTTAATTATGAGACCAGCACAAAGGCTGGCTCATGTTGAATCATTTAGAACTCAAATCTCAAATGTCAATTCCGCCCGCATCTGGCTCTGGCTTGACTTTAATTTGACAAATGCCTATTTTTTGAATACGACGAGTGACATCGGATCTCTTATGGCGCACATGGCAGGGCTTTAATATGACAGAACAGAGTTATGCCGTTTCATTAGGCGTAATGTGTTGCATATTCGCGAGGAGGAAGAGCATTATTGTTTAGATTAGGTAGTATGTACATAGGTACTACCGTAGAGCAAGTCACGTTGTAACCCATGTACATATTTAGAGCTAGCGTTTGGCACCTACAAATCTCTCATTAGTTTATGACAGGAGGGTCAAAGTCAGAGTCGGCCACTTGAGGAGCCCCATTAGGCTTAGGCACGGGCCATCAGCCCCTTCTGCCAACCACAACCTAAACAAAAGGGACAAAGTGACAAAGTGACCGCCTTTCGTCCTATCTTTAAAGGCAAAGGCCCGACAGCTATCTCTCATTCTGACATTTCCACTCATAAAGGTCTTTACATTGACAATTGACACGTCTCTGTAAACTAAGATTAGATATCTCTGTAAGTACTACTAGGTCAATACTTCCCAAGCACTGTGTCATCAATTAGTAAATATTTAGACAGTACTTACTGTGTAGCAAGTAGGATGGATTCTGAGTATGACTTTTTCTCCATGAACCCGAAGTCGGGTGCAATGGCACTCTGCTATATGGGACTCCTA
The DNA here is from genome assembly GCA_034696285.1 of Hypogastrura burkilli. Classification (NCBI taxonomy): domain Eukaryota; kingdom Metazoa; phylum Arthropoda; class Collembola; order Poduromorpha; family Hypogastruridae; genus Hypogastrura; species Hypogastrura burkilli. Next base: position 51,226 of record JAQFZY010000080.1, on the reverse strand, counting down.
TAGTCTCCGCCTTGTTCCCTAAAGCCCGGATCCCCTTTTTTCGGACTCGGCCTCCGTCCTCGGTTTACTATGTCCCTATGTAGTCGTAGTGAATTTTGGGGTGCCGGGTGCCTAGTCTAGTACATGGAAGAGGAAGCAAGTGTTGTTGGGATTACTATTGTAGAAAGGACGGAGTCTCTTCCGGCCACGCATGTGCCTCCTACTACCCCTCCTGGGTCCGGATCAATCCGAGATCCCAGAATTCGGGGTTTAGCCCAAGCACGGGAACTCGGAAAGTACGCTAGCGTAGGCCTATTCCCCGTACATACAGCTAGGCCATTACTATTGATAAATGAAGATATTAGGATTCTGTAGTACGATCGGACTCGGAGAGGGACACAAAGCCTTTGTTTTCATCTCTTGAGGAGTTGAATCATGTCCGAAGTCAATGGCCACAACTCTCTATTTATATCCCTACGTACGTACAAATTGGGATGGCATGGAGGGGCATCTGGACTTCTGTAGGCATGTCCTTTGAGCATAATCTCCACGTAGTAGGTCCTTGGATCTCGACTATATATCAAATCAATGCACCTTGAGCTACTAAACAAAACACTATGTACTGCTCAAGCTAGCTCAAGCCAAGACTGCCACTGCATCCGTAAACATTGAGACTGAGTATTGAATGCCAAGGCCAGTTTGAGGGAATCTGTAGCTCCAATTCCCTATTCCTAGGGATTGTTATTATATGGGAGGCCTGTTTAACAGAATATTTATGTTATGCCTTTCAGAGTCATGTTGGATGCGGATCAGGTGAGGCGAGTGACTCGGAGCTCGGAAGTTGTGTGGTGCCGACAAGGGAGAATGGAGTCTTCTGTCACACTATTTTTAGCTTCCCCTCCTCCCAGAGAATGAGTCAGGTTGGGCAGAGAACTTTGGCCAAACTGCCTAACGTGCTCCAGCTCTTATGAGATTGGTGGCGGAAGAACGGTGAGGGTTCCAGTGAATGTGAGATTAGTGATGACGGGGACAGAGAAGGTCAAACTGAGTGTGAGTCTGAGGACGATGGCCACCGCTGCCCTGGTCCTTCTGTTGGGGACTCTCCAGTGTTCTGGACTTGCCATAGTCCGCCGGAACGTCCTCCGCGTCCCCCATGACATTTACCCCGGCTACAGTATCAAGAAGTTTGGGCTCGGAGCCGGCCCAGGTCATGCCTACCATCTGCTGCCCAATGAGTTCTCGGACTACTTCACGGTCCTCAACAACGGGGTCCTCATGTCAACGGCCAACATCTCCAACCTGGTTGACCATCCCGTCTCACTCCTTGTGCGGGAGGAAGTGCCGGAGTCGAACCTGTCCACGACCTACACGGTCCAGCTCTATGTGCTCGACAGCCATTCCATGCTGAGGTTCCCGGAGGAGACCTACAGGGGGACTGTAGCCGAGAACCGCCCCCTTGGTACTCATGTTACAGGCTTCCCGCTCATTCGACCCACGGCGGACCCGGGCCGGAAGCTCAAGTACGAGATCGTGAGCGGGGACGGGAAAGGGCTCTTCCATGCCGGGCTCAATGAGACCACGAATGGACTCCAGATCCTCACCACGCAGGAGCTGGACCGGGAGACCAAGAAGGAGTACACACTCGTGATCAAGGCCTATGACCTGGTCGGGGTTGACACGGCCCTGACCCGCCTGGTGGTCCAGGTCCAAGACGAAAATGACAACGCGCCAGTCTTTCAGAAGGCGCTCTATCGATGGGCAGTCCCAGTGAACACGAGCCGATTCACGGCCGTGGGGACCGTGAAGGCCGTTGACGGGGACGGTGACCATGTCTCATATCGGCTCTCGACTCCGAGCCCGACCTTCGTGGTCGTGCCGCAGACGGGACAAGTCCTTTTGGTCAACACGCCGGAAGCCTCCTCGTACGAGCTGGAAGTCTACGCCCACGACGTCCGGTCCCCAAGCCTGACCTCTGAGCACCCTGCTACCGTGATCATCTCTGTTGGTGACCCCAACTTCATCAGCTCAATGGCCCAGGACGGGGACGAGAGTGAGGAGGACGGCCTCGTCGTCGTCATTCTCAACGAAGAGGCCAACAACTCCGTAGAGGGGAACCTGGATGACCTCGGGCCCACCTACCAGCACCGGATCACGAAGCGCCGCGTGACTCGGGCCGTCCGGCCCACAGTCCGGAAGGAGTTCACGGAGTCGGAAGGCCAGCTCGAGGGCCGGGTCGTCTTTGAGTTGACCAAGGAAGTTGAGTTTGAGAGCTTCAAGATCCGGGACGAGAACCCTTGGGTCACGGTGGAGCCGAACGGGGCGGTCCGGGTCAAGAAGAAATGGGACTACGAGGAGCTGGGCCAGGAGAAGACTATCGACTTCTGGGTCATGATCACGAATCCGGGAACTAACAGTGGTGAGTCCCAATTAATCTTATTCTTATGATCTCTCCTTTCAACTCCTGAGGAACCTTAGAATAGATCCCCTTCCAAGGGCCTATCCGCTGCTCCAATCTTCTAACTTCCCAACTAATGGCCAAGGGAGGCAGCCAAGGGGAAAATCCAGGTTGACAAATCCCCATTTGTCTCTCAGAGTCTCCCGGCCATTCATTAGGCGGGTCCCTTCGGGGACTCCTTATGCTCAGATCCCTCCAAAAGGTTCTCGCTTTTCTACAGCATCCTCCGAAAGTTTTCTGGGAAGTTTAGTAGAATAATTTGTGGAGGGCGGGGAGGCCGGAAAGCCCGTAAAGGTTCATCAGGATCCTGGGCGGGGGCACCCATATCTACATGGATTCCTCCGGAGCCCCCATTGTCCAGAACCAAGTTAATGTTTGTTCGAAAGGGATCCTTGGCTAGGTCAAATGATTGATACACCTGAGCCAGGTAGCCAGCCAGGTCCCTTCTGTAATGGACCAGAAATGGGAGCCTTCTGCTGGATCCAAGGCCCTCTCCCATTGTTCTCCACTTTAGGGATCCGATCTTTACTATCTTGAGCAGGGAGTCTCATCCACACCTTCTGCTTTAGAAAAAATACAGGACAAGGCCCAGCCTGTTTTTGTACCTTGTGCCTGGGTCTATTATGCAGTTCCTTGTAGTGGAGGCTCGTAAAATTAGAATGGTGCATCTGGTCCCGGTAAAAAGAGGGTGGAGTCAGGTTGGGACGCTTCATCAATTTACACTTTAGTGAACGAGTCAAGATGATCCTATAGATACGCCTTATGGAAACATTGGACAATATTCCATTTTTAAAACAGGATAAAGTGGAATATCCTTTAAATTATTAGTCTAGATCCTGAAGAATAGAACGTATTGTATAAGAGGATTCACAATTTTAAAAAGGGCCTAATTTTTCAGTTTTCAACAGACATCATGCTTCTTTCGTTTCAAATCACGCCTAATTTAATTTCTTAGAGCCGCTGAACCCGCTCATGTGTGAAAGGCTTCATCTTCATTCATCTGGAATATTCTCTTAATAGTAAATAAGGGTCCCAGGTACTTACTAAATTCACAAGTTTTCTTTTCTGCCGGGTGCTGGACAATGGATCCGAATATTCCTTCCAATGCTCAATACCTGAAGTTGTTCATACATTTTGAAAGGGGCTTAGTTAGCATTAGCATTATGATTCCTATTGGATTTTGGGGGGATCTTTTGAAGGGAAAGGGGCGGATTCCCTGACAGAGTGCGTGGATTATGGATGGGTCCTTTGAGAGGGGTCCTTCTTCCCTTTGACATCCGAGGAGGCCAGGAATAACAATAACAAATCTCTAGGCAGTCCGCCATCCGTCCAACTAAGTCCAAAGGCCCTAATTCACAAATAATTGTATATAATAACATGTCTCAGGAATCCAGCCGAGGGCACCCAGGGTCCCCTTTAAGGCCTCACATTACCCAGAACGGTATCCGTTGAGCAGACGTACTTTATGTGCCTATTCTGAGCACCTCTCTTCCTTGTGGGAACTTGCAGGCACAGCAGAATCTCAGTTCTCCCCATTCCAGCGTTGAGACTCCCGGGAGGCGGGAACATTTGAGCCTGGAGCCCACGCTGTGGGAAATTCAATTTTCTCTCCGAATACTTCCCTTGGAACTAACAATAACATTCCTCCTCTACTATCGTTATTACGTTGGGCCGGGAAGACCCGAAACGAATTTCGGGCCTCTGGCTCTGGCCCTCCATGATTTGTTCAGTTGGACCCGGGCAGCTGGGAATTATTCAAGTTTTCCTATTAGGCTGGAGCGGATGGATTACGTTGAGGTTCCTCGCCGTCCCTCTTCATGTCACTTTCCACAAAAATCAATTAGCTGACGAAGGGCCTTTGAGTAGTAGTAGGAGGAGGATCCACCCTCACCGGACTCTGTTTATAGTAACTAAGCCGGGAAATCGGTTCTCGGCGCCATGGACTCCCATGTCAGGCCCAAGTCAGACAGGCAGGCAGGCTGTTTAGAGTCAGGACTCGTAATTCCCAGCCTAGCTCCTCAACACGTCCAGCCTTACCATTTCATTTGAAGCTCTTTCCCCCATTCTGGATCCTGGGACACGCAAGGCAAAATTACTCTTGGCTCTAAGATCTGGTGGTCTCCGTTTTAGTGTTGATGAGCCGTGTAGCTAGCATGTAATTCCGTGTACAATGTACAAACAGACGGAACTCTGAAGGGGGAAGGCCTCCATTTAAATGGACCTAGTCCTAAATGGTCTCTGGAATGTCTGGTCGTAGATTCTTGGATGGTGACTGAAGGGTGGGAGCCTTAATGAGTAACTGTGGAGAGACTGATGAGTCCAAAAGGAAGGATAAGCAAGGCACTAAGCACTTTGAGATCCAGGATCCAGAGAGCACTTAATTTGGGCCAGTGACGTTCGTAGGACAGATTCATTTGAACTTGCCTATTACGATAGATCCTATCTCTGGCCAGATAAGACAGACGCATCATTTTATATTGTTATGCTTATTAACTGGAATTACATGCTGCTGGATCCTCAATTAGACTCAACTACTTACTCTCAAGGCGCTTCCTTTATGTCCAATTCACGGTCCTCTTATTACTCTGGAACCAGAACTGGAGTCGGAATTTTTATGGAAGATCCAGATCCAGGAAGATGATACGTGCGGCATTCTGGAATTTAGAGCAATCCAGCGGCATAATAATAGAATTGAGCCATTTACGGTGCAAACTCTGAAATTAGCCGGAGTAAGTAATACAGCTTAGGACCGGGACTCTTTAATCAGTCCTCGTAGAGAGAGTTTAGCTGGAAGCTTATGCGATTTCCGAGAACAACCTAATAATAGTCATAATTTGCATATTTCCGTATCCCGAGTCCTGGAGACTTCTATGCCTCTTTATTCCTGTCACACTTTATGAGCTGGGAGCTGGGCTTCTAGGATTTATTCCGAGTTTAAGCGTTATTCCAGTTGGAGGCTCTTAATCATTGGCTGGAAGTCTGAATCCCCCTAAGCGCCGTTCCTAAGCCCTTCCCGTCACTTGCTATTTAGAAGGATCTAAGAAAATAGGGTTCCCGTATTCTCTATATAGGCTCTGGATGCTGAATCCCAGATCTTCCCCGAGATTATTATTTTTAAGAGTCCAGGATTTATGACTGCCCTGCCCTCAAATTAACCACTCTGTCTAAACTCTACAATTAAAGCCCGGAGAAGATGGGACTACCGGCCATGCCATCCAGTATTTTTCTCCATTTCTACGGTTCTGATTCATTTATTGTCTAATTGGTGGGTTGTTGGCGTGAGGGAGAGTCCTACGATTTTATTGTACGGCGTACAGCTCACATACAAGTTGTATTAATATGACTCAGGTTTTCCAGGAATTTATTCGAATTTTATTGGCGTGTTCATCTTATTGAGGAAGAATCTGCTTAATACGCGCGTATGCCTGTAATTTCGAATCCCGTCTGGGTCGTGACATGTTCTCCATGCAAATTACGGGCCATTGCATCCCTGGACCCACGAACTGGTTCCTCGGTCCTCGTGGTTTGATATCAGGGTCCGCCATTTTGAATTCGGAATCAATTCCCCGCTATTCCCAGAGAAATATACATGTACGTGTAATTACTGTGGACGTCCAGGACGCTGTCCAGCAGCGTAAGTACCTCTGAAGGCTTGACGTTGATAGGTTGTTATTTTGGCGAGTCCCTAAATTAAGTTAAAGACCTTCCCGGGCTGGGGATGGCTCAGACTTGTCAACAGGTAACAAGTACGTGTTACGTCGTCTTCTGTGGGGATCCGCTCATGCAAGACGGGGCTTGTACGCTAAAAACCGGTCGGTCGGAGTCGAATCCTATCTCTATACTGCTGCGCTGGCTGCCTCGACTTGTACAGCAAAGAGCATGCAGAAAGGTCTTGATTGTTTTTGGTGGTTGTACTCGTACTCGTTGGTGGACTTGATTTATGGGATTCCAACCTCACATAATGGTAGGGCATAAAACAACAAGAAAATGATGATGAGGGGCTTCGGAGGCTCTATTATTAGACACCCCCAAATTCAACTTTCGGCCTTTTTTTATGGCCCAGTTCTCTAATTACTAATTGTTCGATACAACTCAAGATAGAGGTTCCGGCTTCTAACGAGCAGGACACGTCGGAGGCACTCTGCTTGACAAAATCATATATTTAAGCCAAGCTAAACGGTGAGCAGGGATATGAGGAATAGAACTGCGCAGGTCCCAGATCACACGGTGCAATACAGACCAAAATGTTTTTTTTTAACTTGCCGGATTTTATTTACCTTTACTCTCTGCTTTACCGATGATCAAAAAGGCTGCAAATTCTCGGTCCAGAGTGCGCAGAAGTCAGATTAAACGGCGCATGTGCCGTTCTATTAGATCTCACGGGACGCCAGGATTTAAAATTTGAAGCTTGAGCCATGCCTTCTGTTCCTGTTTTTAGTCTACCTAAGCAATTGTTAAAAAACTATACAATTTTTTCCCCTTGGGGTTCCAGTACGCTTTTCAGTATTTTGTGCGTGTTTAATGATCCACCTGAAGCTCCCTTCCTGTCTCCATTTGTCCGTTTCAGAGGTCTTATTATAAGGCGGACTGCAGAAAGGCCTGATCTGATTTTGTTCTGGTTACTGCTAATTCCGAATTCAACTCAAGTCCCTGTTACACATCCTGAGGCTGGCAATTATGTGTAGTGGTGGTGGTGGTGTAGGGAACTGGACCTGGTCTCGAGCTCAAGTCCAATTACGAATTAGGAGCATTACATTGTAACAGTTGGGCTCCTAAATAAACAATTCATTCATTCTCTAGTATGTGGCTAGAGGCAGGGCGGACTTGATTCTCCTTTATGGCCCACACGAGAGTTCCAACCATTTGTCAACCGGTCCGAATAGAGGATTTAGGAATTATTTAAAACCGCCTTTTATTCTAATTTATGATCAGCTCAAGTGCCTGAGTAGCCCGAGGGCAGAAAGTGCGAATTGCATTAAGATGTTCCCGCATTCCCAATTCGCACGGTCTATCTCCGTTCTGGGAGTTCTTTCCATAATTTAAGTAGGAACGGGCCCATATTTCAGGTGAGATTTAAGTACGGCATCACTCTCGGCTCATGTTTCTCTAAGTATGTCTCGAGGCGGGAATGTAAAGGAATAGGCTTCTAATCTTAATGGGACAGGGCGGAGGATTTATAAATATCCCGGTCCAGATCCTAATCTTAAGCTCTGTAATCGGGAGTAATAGCTTGTCAATGCCCGTCAAAGGCCTCCTGCTCAGTCTCCTGTGACACTTTGTAGAGCTTTGAAGAAGGTTTGTTCACACGAGGACGAAATCCGTTGGCCTGAGAACTGGAGGAACTGACTGTGAAGCTCAAATCTGCCCCGTCATTCATTTTCCAGGGGAAACGAACCTTTGTATTCACTCTCAGCTTTGTCTCAAGACTCAAGATCCTACCTTAGCTACAAATCCCCTAAAAATTCACTTTTAAGGCCTCTCCTCCTCGATTACAAATTAAAGCATCAAGAGTGCACTCGGGAAGACGAGGCTTCTTCTCAGAACATACAATAGCTGACTCACTCAGGTAGTACAGGCTCTATTTTAACCCAATTTCCAAAAAAAGCCCACTTTTTTTTTGTGTTCGGCTACCTTACCGTTTTCTTAGAGAATCATCCAGGGAAACCTAATTTGGGCCGAAGAGTACAAGTAGAGGGGACAGGACGTCTCACTCTATTCTTGGATTTTTATTCTTGTACTACTTGGAACATTTGCACGGATGAGTACATCTCAATGGATTTCCACGAGTACCTACCAGGAATGAATTAAGACAAGACAGTTGGAGTTGGAGGGCGTAAAACAATAACAGCCGGGGTCCAAGGTCCCCAATTTTCCGCTAGGCTTAACTTTCCTTCGGCAGGCAGGCGTGTATTGAGCTGTTCTGGATTTATTTGGGATTTAGAAAGGAACACCGAGTTTTTGGGTTAAGGCTTAAGCGTCGGGTTTTGGATGTGGATACCAGCGCTGGAACAGGTTCCCCTTCTCGCAGTCGGCCTCAACGCCACGGCTGAAATTCAAGAAAAGTAACTTAGGGCTTGCGTATGCGCTTGCTTTCAAAGTTAGGTGTTTGTGCATGTGCAGGCTTCTAGAGTACGCATGTGTTGGAGTATTTTTGTGACCGTGCGCTGGAGTGATTTTGTGCGGATGTCCTGTGCACATGTGCGCGAGTGTTTTGTACGCATTTGAGCAAATATTTTTGTACGCATGTGCAGGAGTATTTTTGTACACATGTGCACGAGCGTTAATGTACGCGTGTGAGATTTTTTCTGAGCATGCTCTCAGTGCTTGGGCGCAATATTTTGAATTTGAGTTTGACCTCAGTACTGCGCGGTGCAGTTTTGGTTGGTCTTACTTGGAAGCTTCTAGACACTTTCCGCTGGAGAGACTTCGAAATACAAATTTCCCGTGCCCGGCATAAATGGGCTGCCAAAGTGTGGGCAAGGCTGGTTGATCAATGACCGGGACGAGCTTCCACCCTTCGCGACCTGCATTCAAAATATATGTCTGGCCTAAAAGGATGGCCAACACTACCGCGGAACCTCACTTGAGCCTTAACCTCCGAACCTGAACTGTCTTTGCCACCAACGAACCGCCATTTCTGGTCTTGGGTATGCGTTCCACGGTCCCCGGTCCTGGTCGGCTCTCCTCCGGCCCCCGCCGTTAAGTACTGTCATAAAAATGGGAACGGAAGCTCTTGAGGATCAGCATAATAGAATATTTCCTCATATTGTGATCTATACTACCTTTCCGCCATGTTGATTCTCGAGGGCGTAGACCTTGTTGTTCTGGAACTGGGTCGGCTCAATCTTGGCCTCAGCACCGGTACTAAGACCGGCTAACAGTATGGCACATAATAGTAGAAATCCGAAACCAAATGAACTCATCATGGGCTCTGTTATGGTTATGGGACGACGGAGAGGTTGGGTAGGCAGGAAACCACAAACTGAACTATCATCTCATGAAACCGATGTAACTACCTTACTCGAATCTTCTGAGAAGAAGATTTCATTCCACAATGTAGAAGTACTGTCACTTCCGTAACTCCTTACTGTGCTTAATAATTTGCATTCAAATTATCACATCAGCCCGCAAATTGGAACACAGTTGTGTTAGGCAATTCCGGCATGACATCAAAACTCAACTATTGTTGGTCCAACGTTAAGGTACAAACATTTATTACTGAACTATGACATTTTCATTGGCTTTTGTTCATTCTTCCGGCAACTCTCTGTTTGTTTAGTTACTGCAATTTTGACAGCAAACTCAGATCGGACTTCCCATTTGATTGTTCATTTTCGGTTTCTGGTTGCCGGAATTCTCTAATCTGTAATTATTCCGGACTCTTCCATTGTATTGGAAGTTGGTATAAAAAGTGTTGTGAGAATGTCCTGGAGGTATCCACGTATGTTTAGATGTATGCTCCATGCGTGCCTTGCGTAAGCCTAAACCTCCAGGCTGGACTGGGAAGATGACTGAAAGGAAAGACTAACGAACTACTTACTACTTACTACTCATTGTAATTGCTGGGGGCACAAAAGGCAGTAAGGTCTATTCTAACTTGTATCCTTCTATCCTGACTTGAGCCGGCATAATGACTCCCTAATCCCTTTTCGCATGTCCGAACCTCTCACATAATAAGCCCTAATACGCACCAAAATGTCCAACATGCAATTTCATCAAATTGAATTTACGTACTTAATAATTCCCCCCAGTCACACATCCACATGTTCCACAGACTACTGCAGCCCTGCAATTTTTAATTGTTCCAAATTATGGGATTCGGATTTCAATTAAGTAGTCCTCGCTACTTCTTCTATTCTTCCCAAGTTCTCAGGCTCAAGATCCTTCCCTCTAGGACATACAAAGGGTTATTCACCTACAAAAAACCCAGAGATTGTCTTCTAGAAAGGTAGTTGTAAATGTGGGAGACGGGCCAGCGCAGCGTAGACTCTGGGCCCTGCCTATGAATACTGATGAGCATGAGCAACGAATACTCCTTGTGGTGGCCCTTAAGGCTGCGGAAATTTGGAAAGTCTGAGGCACTTTAGCGGCTCTATTATTCCTGTCCCCGACGTAGGTCCCTATTGACAGGGAGTAACAATGGCGCGGGTACTTTATTACAGTGGAGGTGGATGTGGGGAATAATAATTAGGAAACACAATGCCTGATATGCCATGTACCTACCTGTATTGAGGATGAGGATGTATCGGTTCGTTGGGATTTCTGAATCCAACAATGTTCCTAGCTCATATACGTATAGATAGAGATAGTTGTCCAGCATGGACGCATGGACCATAGCCGTAGCCATGGTTCGTTGATTTTGCGGATATTTGGCGGAAGCCGCCTTGTAGTCCCTGCCGGGAATTCCGCCGGAGGATGAATATGACTATTAGGCCTGGTATAACTTTAATGCTGTACTGACGTCCGTAGTCATGTCATGATACTGTGCCTTGAGTGACAGGCCTGACGGGCCATTTGACAGGCAGTTGGATCCAGCCATGAAAATGTGCCCATAGAGTTCCCCCTCCGTCAGCCCAATAATAATGAGTTGGGGATTCAAAGGGCCCCTCGCAGGGCTCTCAGCTAACACGAGACTCGAGGAGGACTTCGGATTCATATATGGTAGCCATAAAAGGCCCGGAAAATACAGACTTTAAATTCGTATTGGAATCTTGAGATTTGAATCCGGAATTGAGATGCCTGTAGATAGGCCCAGAGTCTTGGTCCATAAATCCACCCATTGTTTCTCGAGTTCCCCATGTAATGAGACAATGGATTCGGGAATTCTTGGTTTTATGACTTGTTCTAAAGACAGGCAGATGGGGAATAGGAGCTCTCGGAATATTTGCCGGTTGATTTTGAAGGATGCGAATTTCCTTTGTAAGTGACCGTTGGTACAGTGTAGAGGTCTGATCTTGGGAAGATGCGTATGGCTATCTGTGGTCCTGGCACTGGGCACCTGGTGCCTAAGGGGTCATTGGGCGAGAGGGAAGGGCCTGGGCTGGCCTTGGGCCCTTCTTCCTTCAACCGTCAACATATACTATGTATACGATATACTACACCTTTCCTCATCTTCCGACGACCCAAGAACCCGAAGTCTGTGTAACTATTTATTCTTACCTCGACTCCGTCCCAGCTCAGGCTCAAATACCTGTCCAGCCAGTCTGGAACTACAATGGGCCTCCCTAATGTAGGCTCTTCCCTCATCAGATCTCCCTCGGAAAGAAAGGGATACACCGAGGATCCACAAAGATTACATGGATCCATGATCCCCTATGTCGTATCCAACAGCCAAAATACACTCTCATCATGTCCCCGGACATTCTAATGAGTAAACGCCGTGACGAGGCGGAATAGGCGAAACATCCGAAACCGAACGCTGAATCATTTCCCATATAGACAGATGGCCCCAAATGTACATTGTGCATGTAATGTACATTGTGCATGTAATGTACATGTCCAGCGTAGGCGTACATTGCATTACTTGTACTACGCCTGCGCAGATGCACATAGTATTTTGTATTTGGACTACGCCTGCGCATATTGGCATAACATTTTTTGCATTACGCGTGCGCAGATCTAGAAAAGATTATGTACGCTGCGCCTGGCAGGATAAAAGCTGGGAAGCTTCCAAACAACTTGAGAAGGAGGATGCAGTAAAAGGTTACGACATGTGTTTTTATGAGTTGAAGGTGTGGGACTTTAGGGCCCTGTCTTGTTCCCCAAAAAGGGTTCCTCTGTCCAAATTAATAAAATCCACTTTTAGTATTAGTAGGTACTACTATCCAGTTGAGTTAAGGCCGTCACTTCATTTGGGCGAATGGACCTGCCCAACACAATTATAAGCCTCCTAATCGGAGTCCCTATGATATGCTGACCTGACATGGCTCTCGACTACAGTCTGGGACATCCTACACGCTATTTGTGGTCTCTTGAACCAGACTTTGGGATTCTCACGAGAAATCTTTGAAGCTTCGTTTAACCACAAGCTCGTCTCATTATCCCTTCCTTTCTCTTCTAGTACAACTCGTAGCTGCTTTCATGGACCGCTGTCCAAGCTTAATGTGAAGCAGGGCTCAATGGGCCTTGAGGCACGAAGGTCAGGGAATGCCTTCCAAAATGGTGTACTTCTTTCTGGGCCCTGAGACCATGATCATGATCTGCAGTTTTGGGCCCGAGAGTCCATCCCACTAATTAAGCCCCTTTTAGAGTCAATATTGGAGGACTTAAGGGCCAGTGCATATTAAATGAGGGAATTCCAAGGGACTCCAGCAGCCTCGAGGTCCTTGGGGCGGGCGTGAGGCTCTATTTTAGTCCGTTGTTGAAAGATGGGCCAGAGTTCGGATTGATGGATGACTGAAGGATTGAAGTCCGGGCCTGCCTTCCCATTGTCATTTCCTGGTCTAGGCTCTAGTCTGTAGTGGAGGTGAGATGAGCACAATTAGGCTGGAACTACATTGTAGTTGTAGGCACATAGATAGATAGTTTGTTGGAGGCGAGTAAGGCCCGTCGTGTAAAAAGTGAGGACTCATCCCGTCATGACGCCTTATTGATGAGAGCCTATTGTAGTACCTACTTACAAGATATTCATCGAAATTTGAGCCCTTCCAGACTTGTGGACAAAGGTACATACTACGACCAGGCTTTATTACGCATCTCCACTTGTTGAGTAATGGCCCTTCCAGGCTCATTACTTTTTTATTTAAGGCTTCTAACCATTCTACGGAGGAAATTGAGACCCACTTCAGAAAAGACTTGAGATTTAAAGCCAAGGCTCCGAATCATTCCAATTCCCTCAATCTGGAATTGAGAATCCTTTCCAGAAATCAGATTCAATTTTCAAGCTGAAATTCCCTTGTTTTCCTGAACTTGCTGTAATGTAAGTGGACGGGGCTCATTGGGCTGCCCATTCCGGACTGCGGTTTCCATTTGGAGCCCAATTCTGGTGTTCCTGATCCCTGAGCCGTGTCCTGCGGTCAGGAAATCAGGATCTGAGTTCTATGCATTATAGAGGGATCAAGGGATCAAGGTCCTCAAGTCTCTCAGTTCCTAAGTGGGCCTGGTTAAGGGCGTAGTTGCTTGTATAGATTGTAGACTATACAGCTAATCTAATATTTTATGAGCCTGAATTGCCTTCTTTACGAGGCAAGGCGTGAATCCAGTATATCCGAATTTGTTCCTCTTCCCAATTAATGAGTTCCACAAATTGATGGGGAGAGGCCAGGCTGGCCTAATAATTATTGAGATCGAATAAAGGGCCAAAGTAGCCCGAGCCAGGCTATGGCTCGGATCGGAATCTCAAATGGAGGTATAGGTATACTTGGGATCAGAACATTGATCGGGCAGAAAATGCAATAAGGCAGCTAAACTGGGCTCATGTATTCTTGTGGGACCTGGGAATTCCCGGGCCTTTGGATAGATACCCGGGAGTATTTCGTGTCCCTTATGTGTTGGACGTCAGGCGAGGCCCGAGCTCTAGGATCCTCTTGAATGATGAATGAGATGAGCCTAATAAATGGGACTCTCTTCCTTCCTTCCACTCAAAACACGGAATTGCGTTTCCTCTATCCCTGGCATCTCTGCTATGTATATAGAAGGCAGCTCTATGAGAGGGACAGGGGGATTTTGTTATTGAATCATGGCCACGCAGGATGACAGAGGACAACAATGTAGCTAGGGCTCGGAAAATGATTGATAGTCGACCACGAAGAATTCAGAGGGAAAAAAAGAGAGAAAATTAAAACTAGCCCTTCGCTGTAGAGAGTGGTGGCCTAGTGGTTTCTGCACCCTTCCTAATTAGAGTCTCAAGTTCACGGGTTCGAATCTCCTGCTCACTTACTTTTTCACTTCATATTTTGTGGCCTAGTGGTTTCTGCACCTTTACTTTTTGGAGTCTGAGGTTCACGGGCTCGAATCTCCTGCTCCGTCACTATTTTGTTCACATCGTATGCTGTGGCCTAGTGGTTTCTGCACCCATCCTAATTAGGTCTCAAGTTCACGGGTTCGAATCTCCTGCTCAGTTACTTTTTGGTTCATTTCATATGTCTAACCCTCGTTCACGGTTCAATGTGGCCAATTGTACACACGGCCTTTATACAATCGGAAGTTTAAATCTCGGATTTTAGGCACTTATTGTTCCATTATTCGTATAATCTGAATCAAGGCTACTTTTTAGGATTAATTAAGTGAATTCTAAAACTACTGAATACTCCTATGCCTGGTCTGGGATTCCAAACTTTTCCCAATCTTACAGAAGCTGGCCATTTTTATTATTTTTTTGTGGAATTTATTTGGAATTTTATAGAGAAGTCTGTACTGGTGAATTTTTGTGGAAAGGGTTTGTAGGGAGTCCATGCCATAATTTATAGTTTTGACAGGCGAAGGAGGTCCAGTTATAAATCCGTGCCCAATTCTCACTACGATAATATTCTGGCTGTATCTTCCTCCGTGGCGGAACTAAAGGAAGTCATATATTACTCTGGATTGGATTCTGGATTAGATATAGAATATAGAACGGAGTGGCCATAGTGAGTACTTACCTACAACGGAGCGTATAATGGGAAGGGCAGAAAAATTGAATGAGATGATGTCTACGGAGGGGGAACTGGGCCCTGGCTCCTTTCATAGAACAGAATACCCGCCTATTGTATGTAGTAGTTAGAGTAGAGCCCAGCTGGGCCAGGCAAAGGCTCTAATAGGGAATCGATGGGTCGCGTGTCAGAGCCCAAATACTATATATGTATACTACCACTCGCTGAAGCCTCAACGCTCCCTCCTGGCTCATATCTACTCATATGCAGACAGAATGCTAGAATAGTAATCCTAACGACTCCGAAAAACCCGATTCGGGCTATAGAATTATATATGAACCTAGTTGAGAAGAGAATGAATGACCTCATTCCCCTTACATTTCAATGGGCGGCTTTTGGCCTGGAATTGGGTGCAAATTGTGCTCACTATTATATCTGGGGGACAATGAGTTGTTTTCGGGAACCCAATTTCGGACTCATATAGGCGCTTATGTATTCATAGTATGGCCGGTAAGGTTCGGTTTTCGGTTCTGGCCGGAATTACGGGATGCTACATCTACATAGCGGGCTCGTGCTTATCGTAATGAGTCAGAGTGAGGATCTGGAGCCTATTGTTTAGGTGTTAGGTTCCAGAGCCTCATCTGCCCTAAGAAGAATAGACGGAGGGATAATGAGGCGTCTCTACTCTTCATACTCAACTATGCCCAAGTTGAATGGACTCAGCGCTGAGGCTACTCTCCTATCCAGCGTCTACGCTGGAACAGCTAATATCGAGTCCCCTTTGACAGCCACTATTTTGGAAGTGAAGCAGGATGGTGCCATTTGCGCCACGGTAGAGCTTCATCCAGCTTTCCTAATCTGTTCTACCTACATTAGCCTAGAGTAAATATTTTGTGGATTTTTCTTGGGAAGTCCAATATTGTAGTTTATGATGGAAATCCAATTTTTGTAAGATGGCTACTATTGGAAGGCGGAAGGGATGATATATTTTATGGTGGGATCCTGGGAGCTCTTAGAAGGCCCAGTTGCGGCCAAGTGTTGTAGGTGTTGGAGACGACAGTTGTAGATATCTGACGGCGGCGGGTTGTGCCTATAGGTCCTAGGTACATAGATCTGGGGTGAGAAGAGGCGGCGGGAATGTGCTGTAGCTGTAGGTCTAAGTTTGTGGAGAAGGCGGAAGTGAGAAAATGGTAAAATCGATATAAAGCGGGAGAGGGAAGAAATGTTTGGGCAGGCTTCCTAATGCAGTTCTATAGTCCGTCCGTTCGTCGTCCTCCCTTCCCCGCTTTCTTCCTACACAAGAAACTTACTCGACTCTCTCTTCGATTTTTTCTACTTTCTCCCTTATACTCATACGTACATACATACATACATACCTACATACGTAGAGCCTAGAACCCTGCACGGGGACTTCAGCTCAGGCTCGTAGCTATACCTTGCCGCCAAGCACAGACCCCAAGACGGAAAATAAACGCCCCGAAATGCCCTTTGACTCATCTGCCATCAACCATCTATGTAGGCCTAGGATCCAATTACAAAGGGAAAGAACCCGGAATTAAAGGGCACGTCTTGGTGGCTCCAACTCAAGTCAGTAGAGGAGATAGGAGACCGCCCAGGACCTTCCCATAGGTCGGGGTCGGGAGTCATAGCTAAAATCACTAATTGATTATTAATTATAATGAAAT
The DNA here is from genome assembly GCA_034696285.1 of Hypogastrura burkilli. Taxonomy (NCBI): domain Eukaryota; kingdom Metazoa; phylum Arthropoda; class Collembola; order Poduromorpha; family Hypogastruridae; genus Hypogastrura; species Hypogastrura burkilli. Next base: position 34,538 of record JAQFZY010000080.1, on the reverse strand, counting down.
AGAAAAACATTTAGAAAACACAACACTGGATTATACAAAAGATGGAAAATGGAAAATGTTTCATTATATTGATGTACTTTTTATGTGCTACGGTGTGTAAAAGTAGAGCATAGTAATAACATAATGTAATTGTTGTAGTACTGTATTACGTAAGTCAGCCTCTTGATCTTGATTCTTGATCTTGATTCTTAGCCTAGCTCTATTCTAATCCAAGCCTTCTTTTCTATGTATTCTCCCAATGCTCCCTTCGTCCCGGAATGGATCCGTCAATCAGGAGTCAAATGTAAGTATTCAACACTGTTCAGCTCCTACTACTTCCAGTCATGTCTCTAACTACAATCACAGTCTTATTGTTCTCACCTCAGTTCCTCCCATTATTATCAGCACGTCAGGCTCTTGTTCTCATTCTTGTTTCTCTTGAATTTGTTTGACTCTAAACTGAATTTTGATTTGATGTTGGAATTGTATTGTCTAAATATGTACTGGATTCTGTAATTGTTTGGCTGTTTTTATGGGGAGTCCTTGTCCTGTCCTTGTCCTTGCCTCCCTCCTATATTCACTCCTATGCCCATTTAGTCCAGTCTCTACAATTTATTATTATTATGATTTGGAGTGGGACGGGGCGGGGGCGGACCTGGCCTGTCATATTTACGGACTCAGTTCTCTGATTGATAAGCTACTGGCTCGGCTACTGGCTCACAAGTAGCTATAGTTACTATTACTGCGGAACAGGATTCCAGGGAATACTGTATTACGTTGCATTAAGAATTCGCAGGTTTGGCTGAATCAGTGAAAGTCTGTAGCCTAACTGGAATTAGGAGACAGGATTTGTATTTACTGCCTGCTGCATGTCACTTTGTGTTCTGTGTTCTGTGGCCATCTGAGAGTGCTTCCTATTAGTTGGACTCCATTCAGATCTCCATATTTGGGCCTAAGCTAATACCCATTCTTGTTTCTTCTCTATTTCCAGACACAGACAACCAGCGCGTGATAATCTACGTGAAGGACGTGAACGACGAGGCCCCTTACTTCATCAACCGGCCGCTGCCCATGCAGGCCGTGGTCCAGCTAAATGCCCCGCCCAACACGCCAGTATTCACGCTCCAGGCCAGGGACCCCGACACGGATCACAGCATACACTACTTCATTGTGCGGGACAGGAGTAAGTACTGGACCAACCTCCGAAGATCTAGCCTAGTACATATGTACTACAACATATTGCGCTAACTGCTTTCACTTTGGACGGGAAACCTATTGGAAGAGATGGCCAAAATGGTTCTTAAAGTGATTTATAGAATTGGGTCCTGGAACAGCCAGTAGGCCAATCTTACAGAAATACATAGTCTCACGGCGAGGGGAAGGTTCGAGACCTAAACGGATCACTTATTACCGGGCATTAAGGCTAAGATATATGGTCCCGGATTTTGGTCCAATTCTCTAAGAAGTCTTAAACTTACGATTATTCCCTACATTTCTGTCTAGCTAACGATTCCTATGTCAAATCATTTTATTTTTCTTACAGTTTAACCGCGTTGCTACTAGTAACAGTAGATTTAAAATATTTCACGCGTTAAGTAATTGAAATTGTTCATACGTATATACAGTGCGGATCTTAGAGGAAGTTCTGTACCAACTTGCCCCATTTTGATCTATAGCGTTTTCTCAAAAAAGGCGCTACTTTTAGTACACACTGTATAAAAACTGCCGGCTTTTGCAGGCATTCTATAGGAACATAAACTGAAAACTGGCTCCCTATAGCATAGAGAAATGCAAGCCGGTCTCTACCAAAATGTTTATTCAATTATCATTAGGAGAGTACCTACTAATTTTGATATAGTATTCAGGATTCCATTTCTGGCCATAAAAGAAGCCTGCCCAGATAGTTCCCAGATTAAAAAATTAGTAAGGTGTTAAGGCGTTTGGTGTAGTAAGTACATGCCATAATTCATTGTCTGACGTTGGGCTTAATGATGATTTGTAGGGTTTTTCCCTTCCGAAAGGGCTCTGTCTTCCGAAGGAGCAGATTAGGGGAAGGAACCATGTAAACAATTTTTTTAAACAAAGTATTGTGTTGTAATGAAAAAGGCTCTGGGCCCGATTGTAGGAAGTGATAGTGAAGGAGTCTCCAGGAATTCCAGCATAAACCTGTACTCAGCCCATAAAGTCAAGGGAGGGACCCATAAAGTATGTCAGAGTCAGGCCCATCTCAGTCTAATGGCCAGAAGACGCAGAATGGCTCCTGGAAAGCTCGCTGGATCCAGGATCTCCATTCTTAGCCTTCTAATGAATATTCTCAAGGAAAGATGAATATAAAATATGTAAAAAAAAATCCGAGAATAAGAAACTCAGCTCATTCTCATCACTATTCAGAAGGAAGGATATGAACTCTGGTTCGGGCTTAGCCCTTCTAATATAATACAATAGGATAGGAGGATCCTCTACAATTTGGTTCCGAATAATGCCTTTTCCATGACTATGACTTTCGTGATCAAGTCAAATGAAGTCGAGAAGGGCCAGGAGCTCTGGCTTGGTCTTGGTTTGACCACTGTGGGCTCCTTCGTAGGTGCCAATTAAGATTTATGGTTAGAGCCAAACCTGCCTAATTCATATGCCAAGGGGCCATTATGTCTGATCAGCAGAATTAAGTCATTTTATAAAGGCGTGGGAACACAACGGCTTAAGCTAACGGTTGAGTGAGTGAGATGAACTAGACTAGATATGTACCACTCTGGCTGGCACTTGGCAGTGACAATGGCGAACCGCTATTTCTTCCCTTTTCTTTTACCCTGTCCCTCTCTTCTCTTTTCCGTCTCTCTTCTTGTCCCTGTCCCTAGCTTCTCCTCTTTTCCGGCGCTTTTCATTTCCTATCTCTCCTCTCCTCTTTTTCCCTCTCTGATCTCATATCCTCTTTCCCCACCTCTTCTCTTTTTCCCTCTCTCATCTCATATCCTCTTTTCCCCTCTCCCCTCTCTCCTCTCCTCTTTTCCCCTCTCTGATCTCATATCCTCTTTTCCGTCTCTCTTCTTTTCCCTATCGCTAGCTGCTCCCCTTTTCCGTCTCTATTCTTTTCCCTGTCCCTAGCTTCTCCTCTTTTCCGGCGCTTTTCATTTCCTATCTCTCCTCTCAACTTTTTCCCTCTCTGATCTCATATCCTCTTTCCCCACCTCTTCTCTTTTTCCCTCTCTCATCTCATATCCGCTTTTCCCCTCTCCCCTCTCTCCTCTCCTCTTTTCCCCTCTCTGATCTCATATCCTCTTTTCCCCTCTCTCCTCTCCTCTTTTCTCCTCTCTGATCTCATATCCTTTTTCCCCGCCTCTCCTCTCTTTTTCCCTATCTCATCTCATATCCTCTTTTCCCATCTCCCATCTCTCCTCTCCTCGTCTCCCCTATCTTCTTTTTTCCCATCCATCCTCACTTCCATCTCGCCTGTTTTCCCTTCTCTGTTCCTCATTTCCCCCTCTCTCCTCTCTTCTCTTCTAATTTATTCCGCCTTTTCTTTTCCATTTTAAAGGTGGTTTAAATTTTAAATAATAAAAATATTCCAATCAGCACTTTGATTTTATTATTTATCACAAAATTCCCCTAAATACAAACCTGGAAAAACTTTCTTCTTTTCTCTTCCCCTTTTCCCCTTCTCTCCTTTGAAGGATTTTGTACCCGTCGTTTACAATTTAAATTTTATTTGATTCATATTTTTGAGGGTTTAATTGTTGTATTTCGTATTGCAGCTGGTGGACGGTTCGAAGTGGACGAGCGATCTGGAGTGGTCCGGACCCGTGCCACTGACCCGTTCCAGCTCGACATGGAGTACGTGCTCTACGTGAAGGCAGAGGACCAGAACGGACGGCTCGATGATCGGCGGTTCCAGTCAACGCCCGAAGAGCGTCTCTCCATTGTGGGCGGGAAGCGGCCGCCGCAGTTCTACATGCCAAAGTACGAGGCGGAGATCCCCGAGAATCGGAAGAAGGACTCGGAGTAAGTCAGCTCATTCTATACTCAAGAATCAGTCAAGAGTCCCGCATTTCAATAGAATCAGTCCTCCTATGAGGACTTCCTTAGTAATCTCAATCTCTGACTCACCATTACTCGGCTCATTCTTAATCTCCAAATTGGCCGATCTTATCTGGCAGCAAACATAGATACAACATGTTTGCATACAGATGAGATCTCTCCCTTGGAACTTGGTTAGCATTCTTGGCCAATAGTCGAATATAATTATGTGGCTCCTCTGGTTCCCAGCTTGTTAGTGACAGTTCTTCATTGAATCTGTCTATTTACGTGAGGGAGCCGCATACGAAGCGTCTTGGGATTCCCTAGATCCCGCTTCGGGTATCATTACCATGTATATGGCATGTTGATCCCAAGTTAGCCGGGTACCTCGGTATGTAGAATTCATGTAAGTGGGTCATATACGTAGGCGGCTCTATTCTGTATTCCTGTTGTAGGGCCTCGAGGAATGGAAAACAAAGGCGTATTTAAATAGTGAGCGGAGAAAGCCCGGGGATCCGCTCACAATTGAGGCATGATTTAATTTAGTCCCTCCAAAGAGGAGCCTTTATTTCCATAACAAGGCACACGCAGAACGCAGAGCCAATGGCTATGTATGTACATTCGTATTACGTGTATGGCTGTTTGTATAGGAGCTCCCAGATCTACGTCTTGCTAGAATAATGGAGGGAAAGGAAGAGACTGCTTTCACTTTGACTGGAGTCCCAGCTTTCTTCGTCCTAGCTTAGAAGCCTAATGCTGGTCTTACTATTTCTTGTAATTAAATCCAATTCATTCTGACGCCTTTTCAATGGACTCGAAGGAAAGGATTACTGAAATGGATCTCCTGTCAACAGACAGAGTCCACACTATTCCCTCTTTCAATTAGACTTCTTAATCCGTATGTAGAGGAGACTCCCAGTTCATATCCCCGAATTCATCCTAATTTCAGCTACTACTTCTGGGGACTCCAACATTTCCTACCTGCGTAGGTATCAGAAGGAATAGGCCCGGCCACAATTTAGGGACCCGTAAAACTGAACTGTCCCAATGTTTGGTTAGGACAAAGCTGGAGAGCCCTAAGCCCCACAAAGTCCGCCGACCGGTCAATGGACACACCAGACTGTCAATAATCCTATTTGGACTCACCTAAGCCTTTTCCCGGGCAGGAGGCTCAACGTTGAGGCGGAATGGGCTACAGAGGCCAAGAAAGGCCCAACTATGAGCCTATAGCCTCATAGAAGGGTCAGACTAATGCGGGAATATTTAGTAGCCTCAAACTCCGATTTCGGGAACGAGCCTCCCTATAAACATTGTGTCAAGCTCTGTAACGGGCGGAATGGACCTCAATGGGCTCACTTATGCCATGCCAAGACCTCGACTTTTATGACCAGAGCCCAGACGCGCAGTATAAGAGTAAAGCTAAAGCGCAAAGCCTCAGGCCCCCTAAAGGGAAGGATATGGTAACTGTTCATAAATAGTAGAGAGCGTCGTGCTGGCTACGCAGTGATTGCTGCGCTCCTTCCTCATTCCGTCACTGTCAGCTCTCGCCTACCAACTTTACTTTTACCAATAAAGGGACTGCTTTCCCCAAACTTTTTCCTATGGGCCGTTGGTGCGGCGGAACTCACGTCCGCAGCTACCGTTTAGACTCCTGACTAATGTGGAAACTTCTCCTAATGATCCCTTTGTTCTGGGCCAGGAGAGAATCAAAAGACGGATTGGGGGCCTAAGCGACTTAAAATGAGTGTCTTAGTCTCGGGCTCATCCCTCAGGCTCAGGAGAGGGTTAGTGTCAGGGCTCGTGTCAACCTAGGCACAATTTATTCCAAAGTATGCCAAAAGCCAAAATCCAGAAAAATTTATACGGACGGTCCAGCGGGGAGACAGGCCTAATAATAATTCGGAGGCGCCCCTCAACCTTCGCCTACGTTTGGGCCAAAGTGGGATATGGACAGCCTGATCGTCCCAGTATATGCAGATCTTATTATGGAAGTCCTGAAGGGGGGACCACGTCATAAAAGTAATAAAAAGCCAGCTTTTGGACGCATCTTCCTATCATTCCCTTTGGGGGACCTTTTTATGACTTCCAGCCTCCATATCATTATCAGAGTGATCTAGGAGAGGACGGAATGGCGTATTAGGGCATAAGGCATAACCCTGTACCAAGTCCCTGCTGCCTTCAGAGGCTCGGATCGACAATTTAGACAATTTCATGCCGTTTTACAGTCTGCTCTTCCTTTACTGCTAAGCAGATCTGGAAATTCAGAAAAGATGGGACGGGATAATGAGGACTGCTCGTAAAAAGTTTGATGGGTTCAAACGGCTTCTGTGCCTTGTTGGAATGGCTGAACTCTGAAGGGCAGAGGCGGACCAGAGGTTCAGTTTCTCTATGTGCCATGTCATATTTCCTACTCAATCCAAGAATGGAATCATAAGGAACTTTTAGCTACTATGGCTTAACTTCGTTCCTGCGTTTCAGAGTAAATATTTGGAGGCGTTGGCGTGTCTGCGTCATCCTTCATTGTGCTCCCTCCTGGGGATTCATTTAATGAGATCAAAATGAAAAGTTTTCTGAGGCCCTTCATCATTCCCATTCATAGTAATCAACTGTATATTCATATTCCGGGTGACACTGACTTTCTCCATTCTCGTTCCAGAGAACCGCCCAAAAAGTTTACGGCTCTGCTCCTCACGCTTCACATTTGGAATGAAGAAATATGACCGCATCTTTCCATAAATAATAGCTTTTAATATTATGCGGCGCCTCATAAAGGCATTGGACCCCATGTAATTATATTCTTCTTTTCCTATTGTCTTCCAGCATCATTTCCGTGAAGGCCAAGTCCTTTGCGGACCGTGAGATCCGCTACACGCTCAAAGCGAGCGGTCAACAGGGCCAAGGGACCTTCAACATTGCCCCCACAACCGGGATCGTGAAGCTGGCCAAGGAGCTCGACTTTGAGGACCTCCGACAGCCCCACGTCTTCCAACTAATGGTCACGGCCACAGAGGACTCGGGAGGATTCTCCACTTCCGTTGAGGCAAGACACATGTCAAAAGCCTTCCTTTAAAATTGTAATCAATATTGTGGCAGGATCCAAAGGAGTAACATAGTTGTTCTTTTGTCGTTCCTCCAGCTGACGATCCGAGTGACGGACGTGAACGACAACGTTCCCAAGTTCGAGCTTCCGGACTACCAGGCCCACAACATTGACGAGGACTTGCCGGTCGAGACGTCGATCCTCAAAGTGAAGGCCACGGACTCGGACTCGGGCTCAAATGCCGAGATCGAGTACATTGTGTCGGATGATCACTTTCGGATCGACTCCAACGGGGTCATACGGAACAATAAGCAGCTGGATGCGGACAATAATAATGCTTACTACGAGTTCGTCGTCACTGCACGGGACAAAGGTACGGACCAGTCCAGAATCCAGAGTCTTGTCTCAATTATGTCAGCCCAGACTAGTTGAGGTCTTTCTTTACAACATAACTAGTTTGCTGACCATCATCATCATTCGTAATGGATAAGAACCAGAACCGCAGCCCACTATTCCATTTCAAATTTCCATTCTTCCCAGACCGCAAAAATAATTTATTCTTCTCGGAATCAGTTAACAAATTTAGATGCCGAATAAGTCTCGATTTTATGACTGAATTTAAATTGGAATGACGAGGTTCTTTGGAATGCTCTGCAAATCACTGCGTAGGTTCCATTTTTAGAATGCTGTGGAATAGACGGATCCTTTGTTTTAGGACTGATGTGTCATAAGGCCGTTGGCCGCTCCCATTGGGATCCCATAGTGAGGTACTGTAGTGCGTAGCCTGGAGCCACTCGGCTTATGATTATGCGAATTTCCACATAAATCTTACAATTTAGAGGAGTGAGTGACAGAGAGGACGGACGGAGATAATAAAGATATCAGTTGTCAGAAGGTGCGGGCCTTTCTTTGCGCCGCTAGCAGGCGACAACCAACATGACATGATACTTGACACCAGTATGCTAATTCAGAGTACTACAGGAATGAAGTCTGGATTCTTCCTCCGTGTTTACACACACTGAGATTCCGCATGATCCAACTGTTAAATACTGTATTGTTTCCACTGTGCAGGTGATCCTCCACAGACGGGCTCGGCCACGGTCCGGATCTACACCAAGAACAAAAATGACGAGGAACCAAAGTTCTCACAGCAAGTCTATACGCCGAACGTGGACGAGAATGCGGGGGCTGACACGCTGGTCACAACCGTGGTGGCCTCGGACAAGGATGGTGACAACGTTCGGTGAGCATCGAATAATTTGAAATGTATACCTTTGGAGCTTGTGTGGGCAGGATCATATTAATGTACTATTTATTCCAGGTTTGGTTTCGTGGGCGGCGGGACCAAGTCCGGCCAATTTGTGATTGAGGACTACACTGGAGTCATCCGGCTCCACGCCGGAGCCATTGACCTGGACCGGGACAAGTATGAGCTCAACGTGACGGCAGTGGACGACGGCTCATGTTGTGAAGGGGGCACGAAGACTATTCATACTTCAACCGCTGTTGTTGTCGTCTTCATCACGGATGTCAATGGTAGGGCTCAAACAATTAAATAGTCAATTACAGAATTATTTTAACTTTAAAAAAAAAACGCTTTTCAGACAACAAGCCCATGTTCAAGGACTGCCAGACATACACGCCGAAGGTCATGGAGGGAGCTCCGAACGGAACGCCAGTAATCAAGGTGCTTATACAAGCCAATACTTGTGTATATAGTTTATGAAATATTAACAAAATGGCTGACTATTTTGTCAAAGCCTTTATTATACGTTCAGCGTTCAATGTAAATGAGAAGCGATGAAGATGGCCCCTAAGGGCATGCCTTGCGTTAGTATCGTAATTGTCTTATGCATTCAAAAGCAGCCGTAGTTCTGTAGTATATGGGGCCATTGGCGACGAGAGGTCCAAGATTTCCCAACGGTCACGTTATGGGTTCCTCTTCCATTTTCACCGGTGGCCTAAACTGTTTGCAGGTCCACGCTACTGATGAGGACAAAGGAGTGAACGGGCAAGTCAAGTACTCCATTGTTCAACAGCCGAATCAGAAGGGAGCCAAGTTTACAGTAGATCAGGAGACTGGGGAAGTCATCACGAACAAGGTATGACATATAATTGACATTACTGAGGTCTATATGGATTTTACGGATGAATTGTGGTCCCAGGTCTTTGATCGAGAGGGTGACGACGGGAAGTTTGTGTCTGTGACGGTCAAGGCTACGGACCACGGTGAGCCGGCCCTCGAAGGCGTCTGCTCCTTCACAGTAGAGCTCGAGGATCAGAATGACAACCCGCCGCTCTTTGACAGACAGGCAAGTGAACTACCAGTTTCTTACTTAGTGCTAGAATCTGCTTGCATAATGTATGAGACCTTGTTTGGTTCCTTGGGCTGAGCAGAAGTACGTTGAGAACGTGAAACAGGACACGAGCATTGGTACTAACATTCTGCGCGTCTCGGCCTCTGACGAGGATGCAGATAACAACGGAGCCATTGTCTACACACTCACGGCCCCGCAGAACCAGGCCGACTTGGATTACTTTGAAATCCAACCCGAGTCGGGATGGATCATCCTCAAGAAGCCACTCGACGTAAGTCACAAACAAAAATGTGGAATATCACTTCAATTCTCTATAATTCATGTAGATCCTAAAGTATAATATTGACGTATCAAATACAATTGTGGCATACGCATAGAGGGAGCCTAATTTAAACTTGTCAGTAAGTCAGTATCAGATTTCACTCCATATGTTCCCACCCTACACGCTTGATCACAGCTAAGGGGATAAGTGACACCAAACTCTGAGTCCAAATCTTATAGATCGTCTATCACGTTAACGAAAAAATAACTTTAGTCAGGCGATCATTTTAGGTAGGTCATCTTTGGTAGTCACCAAACTCACCAATGCCGTCGTCAATACACTGTGCGGAATCCAACTACCAAGCTTGACCATGATGGTGGGCTCAATGTCAATACGTAGCCCAGAATACGCACCCTTTGCTTCCATTAGACGGTCTGGGTGTATTCTTATAAGATTTTGGGATACGGAGTTTCTGCAGCATTCAAATCCATCTCGTCTTTAGTTAACAATTCTTCCCAAGCTCCTGCCTTCTCAATACTCCCTCTTCCTTGTTTAATCTACTTATTTAACTGTGAATCTACTAACTTGTAATAATTACGGAATTTGGGGAAAAGCTACTAGCGTCAGAATCCGAAACAGTTCGTCGGCCTCACAGGTAATTCGCCGCACGAGTCCAGAAAGAAGCCTAACTAGTCCAAAATGTGCTTTATATGTTGCCTGCTCCATATATACGAAAATTGTCCGCATGCAGAATGAGCATTTGCAATACTTGATCAGTAAATATTCACCTAACTCTGTTTTATACTCACAAATTCACAGCTATTACATACCTCACTTTTATACCCAACAGTTTTTCCTGCCAAAAATATATACGGCTTCTACCGCTGTTTTTCTCGTATTTTGTCCAATATGTTAAGCAATTTTGGTCGAATTTGTTGTGAGGAACACTCTAACAGACGAATAATCACAAACAACTCAAAGACTCACTCCCAAATTTATCTAACCCACTGTACTTCAAAACTATCAAAATCAACGCTAAGACATACTTACTGATTTTGAACTGCTACTAACTAAATTGCATGGAAACTGAACGTTTATTGGCATGTCTGCATGTTTTCTTTCACGCTTATTTCTCTCTACTCCAAACTGGGACGGTCAATTCCTGGCAATTTCGGGTCAATCCAGGGATGTGTTTTCGTAAGATTTTATATACTCCTTTTTGAACTCTGCTTTACGTGCTTTGTACAGATTATGTACTTGTTGGTCCTTGTATGCATGCTTATTGTCGTGTCCCGTTTTGAGAAGAACTTCACAAGCTATCATTTTGACTGTGATCTTCGAATTTTGTTTGGGAAAGAGGAAACTTTTTGGGAAACCCCTTTACCACCATTTTTGAGGTCCATACTAGTACAGCATACAAATTTTTGAGACGTACTGTATCCATTATTTTGTGAGGAGCATATTTGACCCTTGCGTGTTTTGCCAGTTGAGTAGGACTGACTCTTTTGGGACAGGAGGAGCTCGGCTGGTCGTCATACTTCAATTTTGAAATGACGCCATTTTGAGCCGCTCCCACCAGCCTGTCCATGTAGTAAATCTACTGTAGTCGTAGTGTCCATGTCTATGTTGATTGTAACAGTTGAGAAAGTTGGAGTACTTTGTGTGGAATGAGGATGAATTGATTGCCTAGTTAGTTAACTAAAGGAGGAGGCAGTCACATTTAAATAGCGTAATTGGCGCGGCGTACAACGTAGGTCTTGAAATTCCCAATGATCTGTGTCCCCAATTCTTTGTATGATAGAGAATTCTGAATTATTTTTTGTGGGAAATATTTCCAGAGCAAGCAATTCTTGGAAAATTGTATCCCTAACTTTTTGAATGAGCGACAATGTTGAAATTATTTTGTTAAATCGTTTACATTCCGCCACACCGTGGACCACGGCCACCCTGATACTAGTTTGATACTATTACTTTTGAGCGTTCTACTGTGCGGCTCCTCCTTTGGTAACTTTAGAACCCAGTACTGCATTTTTGAGACCTTTACTTTGTTTTGCTGTATGAGATGATGTTACATTATGGGAATTAAAATAAGCGGAATGCTGGTCACGACCTTTTAGCGGGAAAAGTATCGGTTACAAGTCCAGGCGTCAGATAAAGGGCAGGAGCCGCTCTACGCCATTGTTGACGTTGAGCTGGACGTTGTTGACCGGAACAACAAGCCGCCGAAGTGGGAGCAGTCGACCTACGGGCCCATCTTCATCCGGGAGAATGTCACTGTTGGTACAGTTGTGACAGCTGTCAAAGCAAGGTTCGTTCCACCTCAATCAAGGAGTAGTACCTAACCTCATCAACTAACTGTCTCCTTTTGATCCCCAAATCCTGGTCCTCTATCTACTTGATTACTTCCTCTATTAACACGCCTTCCATCAAAGCCATGCACAGCTCTTCCACAGACTATGTCAACAGTAATGATAGCTAGCAGGCAAATCCTGACATCACCAATCACCGTAATTTACAACTATTATTGCACTTTGATACTCTGCACAAAACCATGTTGCTTTCACTCACTCCATCTTAAGTACTATTTACAATTCATTCGTCTCGGCTACTTTCTAGTTTCATACTTCTGGGTGTCATATTGTCAGTAGGTTAGTCATACGTACAATTATTCTAAGTAATTTTGATTTCTACGGCGGGATTAAGATGAGCCATTTTAGTACATACTACACGCCATTTATCTTAAGTACGATATTTTATATGCTAATGTGAATAGGCCGTAGAGATACTTAGGTTAAGGCTAATTATGGATACATTATCTGTGTAAGTCCTTGTAGACTTCATTTTGTTCATTCCTCTCCATTCTATTGTTACGACCTTGACCTCTAGCGCGAGACGTACAAGTTGGAAGCAATAGCTCAAGACAAGGGATTCCCGCCGCTCTCAAGAACCGTCGAAATACAAATTGACGTTGTGGACAGGTATGAGAAGGAATACGACGGAGCCCAGGCCTACCAATATTCAATTTAAATTTAACGTCAGTTAACTCCGGCTTTCCTTTCCGTTTGATCTATTTTCTCACTGTTGGCTCTTTTTCAAGAAGCCGTTAGCGTTTCCATATTTGTGCTCAGTTGACTTGACCTTTGGACCTGACCAACTCGTTCGTAGGGCCAACAATCCTCCAGTCTGGGACCAAGTCGTCTACGGGCCGATCCACGTGAAGGAGAACATGCCGGTGGGGGCAAAAGTTGTGTCAGTTAAGGCCAGGTCTGTCCATCCCTTCCAGGGACTCTCTTTTATAAGTCCCTCCAGGAGGGACCCTCTGAGGTACCTCCATGGACTCACGGACCCAGCACGTTGTCTTACATTATGCATAAGGCTCTCCAAGTCCCGTCTGGCTTGATCTCTGATCCAAGGAAGGGACCACGTCTGGTCACTCCAGGGGACCCTTGATTTCTCAGATTCCATATAAGTCTCATTGTGAGCCGACTAATTGATTGTCATACAGAAGGCCCGGGATCGGAATTAGTAGTCAGTCCCCCTCCATCAGAGGTCAAGGCACGGCAGGGCTCGGAATCCTCTATTTTGACATTGACAAAGCATTTGAGAATTTTGGTATGCTCGTCCTACTGTAGTAGCAAAGCGGTTCGTCTTGGTACTCAATTTTTGAAACCATTGATGACGTTTCGAGTAGTTTACGGTATAATTTTGAGTAGATTCTAGTTTTTGTAGTTTGGTCTGTTTAATGTACGTACTGTCGTCGTCTAGTTTAGAGGCCGGCCCAATTGTATTTTTGTGAAAAGGCCGGCCGTAGACTTACAGTATTTTTGTGGGAGTTCTGACTCTGTTTTTGAAACAGCTCCTCAACATCCATTTTTGAGTCTCGTATTTCTTGAATATACGATATTCTTGTATTTTGGACTTCGAGTCATAGTTACGTATTGTAGTTTTCTCGACTTGCACCAAATTTTTGAAGTCGTTGGTTCCGTAGAAACTGTGTAGAACGTTCGTCTGTTCCGTTGTCATCTGTTCCGTCCATTGCTTATAATTCTCTGTGCTCTTGTGAACTTTGTCTCTTGTCTCTTTTGAATTTTGATCCTTTTTGGTCATCGGATGCATGCCAACTGCCAAGAGGGGAAGATAGTCCAAGGTTCTTAATGTAATTTTTGATAAGACCTTAGTGATAGGATTGCATTTACAAATTGTTTGATCTTGATTTTTGTGGAGATTCGTATAGAAGTAAATCGATAGAGCAGTGCATGGAGGTAGTCACGTATTTTGACTTTTGTCCCAGTAGTTAGTCTAACAAGTCCCCATCTTCAACTACTATGAGTATGAATGTGTCCCTCTAGCTTCCCTTTTTGGCTTCTGACCTTGGAGTGACTCTGAACTGAGAATCCCTGATTTAAACTATGTCTGATCCAAGATCAAGGTTCCTAATATGCGGTGCTTGACAATATTAGCTCTGGGATCGAGGGGAACCCGACGGTGTTCTACCGACTCATCCGCGGTTCCACAGCCCAGACGAACAAGTACGACACGTTCTACTTGCAGCAGCGACAGGAGAGCGGCTTCACGTGGGCCGACATCAAGGTCAACCATCCCCTCGACTTTGAGACGAACAAGGAGTACAATCTCACCATTCGGGTCGAGGTATGTGTTTAGAGGACTCGGCTTATTAATTAAGGAATACATTGGAAGTCCCTTTGAGGCTCTTGATTGAGTTCCGTCTCTTGTTTTCCAGAACAACGGGGCCCAGCAGCTGGCCTCCGAGGCCACCATCTACATCATCCTCGAGGACGTCAATGACGAGATCCCGCTCTTCACTGAGCGGGAGCAGGAGACTGTGGCCGAGGGCGAGGCCGTCGGGACCAGAGTCTCACAAGTCAACGCCATTGACAAGGACGGGACGGCTCCGAATAACTTGGTCAAGTACTACGTGGTTAACTCTGAGGGGAAGGACTTCTTTGAGGTGAACGAGTTCACGGGGGAAATCTTCACCAAGATCGTCTTTGATCGGGAGAAGCAGGGAGCCTATGCTCTGGCCATTGAGGCCCGGGACAGCGCCCCGTCGGCCCGGCCCAACAGTGCAGGACAACCGAATACGGGTAAGTGAGCCAGCCCAATTATCCTGAAACTCAGAACTTGTTCTCAAACTAATAGTTGGGCATATTATGATCCGACCCAGGACTGAGTTCCTATGCCTTCCGACTCCGGCACTTGGGCCCTAAGCCTCCTCAGCCCTCAATAACTTTCCCATCTCTTCAAGGATCCTTTCAGCGCCCTTTCCTAGGGATTCTCCTCTCATTTGGGCCAGGAGTGAATGGCTGGAGATTTCTATAATTTGATTGGACAGGAGGCAGGTCTCCAGATGATCTGGCAGCTTATAGGTTGGGCTCGGATCTAATGAGTCCTTCCTCTCCCATTAGTCTATTATTGAATTTGGGACTTGGGAGGTTTCTAAAGAAACATGATCTTGTGCCGGGCGGGCCCTGGTCCGCTCAGACGCCCTCTTTTGCCCCCCTCACTTCTGTACTGATTCTATAGAGCCAGAGCCGGGCCGGCGGGCGCCGCTCTTTATTTTCCTTTTCCTCGGAGTAGTGCCTGCTAATGAGTTTGAGGGCCGGATAGGCGTTGAACCGGGAAAGCGGAGAAAGCGGAGAAAGCGGAGAAAGGTGCGGTTTTGTATTCTCTGAGTAGGCCGGTCCCTTGGAGGGACTCATTAGGCCCGGCTAAGCTCCGCCTAAACCGCTTCAGACCTACTTGGGATCCGTCCACGGCCTAGAAGGCCTTAGCTGGCCCACTTTCACCATCCAATTCTAATCAGGCCCATTGGCCTAGGCCGAGTCTCTCGTCCTCCAAGGCTCAGGCTCTTGGATTAAATGATCCGTAGACTTGGGAACTTTATGAGGGAATCCTAAGTAACTTTGGGGCCCGAGTCGGCGGGCATAAGATTGGGATGAGGGCCAGTAAACAAGAGTAACTTAATGTCATATTATTAGGGGGCCGGGGCTTTGGACTTTTTTAACGGGGCCTCCCGCGGATCTCGGAAGTAGAAATTACGATAAGAGCTCGAGAGAGGAAGTCTGGAGTCTGTGAAATAAGTAGTGCCGTGTGGTTGGGCGTACCCAGACTCAAGGCATTAGCATTCATGGGATCAGTTGGAGATCACTATTATTCACAAACACAATGTCCCTCATTGGTCCCAGAAAGGATCTTCGGCCGAATCCCCAATTTCCCCCTCCTTTAGTTTCCAATTAGTCTCCAGATCATATTTCCAGAAAGGTTGTGTCAATCTTCGGAGGATTTTCCGCCTTTAATGGAGAATTTTGGAGGAATAATGGCCGGTGGAGGTAACTTAATAGTACTGGATTATTTAGTGGGGATGATGGAGGTCTAATTTGGAGGTTATGGGAACTGAATGGTCCGTCCCTTAAGTCCCATCAATGTCTAATACATACTGGGCCCCGTTTAATCAACGGAAGGGCTTCTAAGGGCCAAGGCGCATGGGGACGACCAATGGAGGGCCTTTCTCCACAAAGTACAAATATGAGCTTTCTCTTGGGAACTCCGCTCAGTCTTCGGAAACACTCTTCACGAGAAAGGCAAGACAGTCAGGGCGGGAGCTCAACTATTTACCATTATAGTAAGACCAACTTGCTCCAAGGCTCGGCTCTACGCCTTAGAGTCCAAGAATTCAGGTGCGGACCAACAAATACTTTAAAACTTAAGTGGGAGAGTAACATAGTGGTAGTTTAAGAGTTCAGGTGCGAGAGTAACAAATCGTTCCAAAATTTAGGACAAGTTTGAAAATTCAGGTGCGAGAGTAACATTTCGATTCAATATTCAGGTCTGAGAGTAACAAACATTGTAAAAACTCAGGTGCGAGAGTAACAGATCGTTACAAGGTTCAGATCAAAGAATAACAAATATTTTAAAAATTCAGGTGCGAGAGTAACAAATAGTTCCAAAATTCGGGACAAGTTTGAATATTCAGGTGTGAGAGTAACATATCCTTTCAATATTCAGGTCTGAGAGTAACAAATATTGTAAAAATTCAGGCGCGGGAGTAACAAATCGTTTGAGATAGCAGGGCTGAGTGTAAAAAATATTTTTTAAATTCTCAGGTGCGAGAGTAACACATAATTTAAAAAACAGGGCTGAGTGTAAAAAATATTTTTTAAATTCTCAGGTGCGAGAGTAACACATAATTTAAAAAACAGGTACGAGAGTAACAAATCGTTTCAAAATTTACGTAGGTGCGAGAATAACCAATCTTTTCAAAATTTAGGTAGGTGCAAGAGTAACACAAATTCAGGCGCGAGAGTAACAAATATTTTTAACATTCAGGTACGAGAGTAACAAGTATTTAAAGATTCACATACGAGAGTAACAAATAGTTTCAAGATCCAGTTTTGAGAATAACAAATATTTTAAAAATCCAGGTGCGAAGTAATAGATCATTTTGGAATTCAGGTCTGAGAGTAACAAATATTTTAAAATTCAGGTCTGAGAGTAACAAATATTTTAAAATTTAGGTCTGAGAGTAACAAATATTTTAAAATTCAGGTCTGAAAGTAACAAATATTTTAAAATTCAGGTCTGAGAGTAACAAATACTTCAGTATAAAATCACAAATACAACAAAATCAGCTGCGAGAGTAACAGAAATAAAGTCCGAAAGTAGTAAGAATTTCCAATTTAAGGTGCGAGAGTAACAAGTATTGTTCAAAGAGTAAGGTATGATGCCACCATAGATTTAAAATAAAACTCCGAGAGTAACAAATAGTTCCATAATTAAGCTGGAGGACTAACACTGAGTTAGAGGTCCGGGTGCGAGAGTAACAAAACCTGGCGTAGGATCCGAATTTCTCCCAGTTTCTCTCATAACTCAAATATTTTTGAGCTAGTCTGCCAGAATGAGCCGAATATTGAAAGCTGGACCTCCTCACTCCTTTTCCGAATCTCCGCTGCCAAGTCCAATTTCCGCCCGACCCTTCCTGACCCGCCCCTGGACCCATTTGGTATCCGTTGGTCCCTAGGAGTTTGAGTAATTGAGCCATTATCGAGATTAGGTTGACGCTGGAGGGACCATAAGCATAAGTAATGTGTCCTCGGTCCGAAGTCCGGACTCCCAAACTCAATTCCAGCCCGCTCTTTATTAGACGGAACTCAATTGTGGGCCGGGTCGTGCGGAGGCCCGCCTCGGCTCACTGACCTCTTAAGGCCTCACAGACATACCAGTCACACTCTGACATAGGCCTCGACATGGGCCGGATTTCTTTCAATCAGCCCCAACTTGTACTATTCTAATTTGGGCCGAGAAAAGTTTCCCCAGCCCGATCCAGATCACTGCTGGAGAGAGGCTGTCAATACTAGCGTCAGGGAAACTTTCCTTGCAAATATGCCGGAGAGTGTTCCCTTGTACTTAAAAAATCCGTATTCCCAAACTTTTAATTTCCCCGAAAATGAGAACTTCTTGACTCAATTCCGTCGCAGCCAGATCTTTCCGCCCTACTTTATTTGTGTACCGGATTCCCTGGAAACATAATCTAAGCCTGCCTCTGACTTCTTTTATTTCCAGTTACGAAATTCATTCGGATCGGGATTGCTGACAAGAACGACAACCCACCGTGAGTCCCAACTGCTCCGATTTCTACTTTACGCTCCGCGCCATGACGTGCAGGACTCTATTGTTCACTATAATTCTGTTTATTCTCCGGGTTTCCAGTTACTTTGACAAGGCTCTCTACGAGGCCGAGGTTGATGAGAACGAGGACATCCAGCACACCGTCCTCACTGTAACCGCCAAGGATCTCGACGAATGTAAGTCACAGTTATATTTAACTTATCACTACCGCTCTCTACTTAGGAGCTCCTGCTAAGTGATCACTAGCGTTCGGCCAAAGTTTCCCCATTACCGCCAAATCTCTGGACCAAAGTAGGGACACAAATAATAATCATCCTGATTAAGGAGTCTGGCCAAGTGTCTCTCGAAACTCATAAAACTCTGTCCGACGGCAATAAAGAGTCTTAATTACGGCAACCACAAAGTATACAAGCCCTCCAGGTCCCAGGCATTCAAGATTCCTTATGAATTAAAAGTTAGTCAATTATTCGGGCTCCAGAGCCTCCAGAAAGGAACATAATGTGGTCTCCGGCTTACTGAATTATGTGCAAAGTACTTCTGGGCACAGGCAAAGGAAAACTGCGGGAAACAAGGAATTTCCGTGCCTTCTGTAGAGACAAAGTGGCGGATTTAGCCTGGGGGCATTTTTGACTATTGAGGCTCTTTTTGACTCCAGGCCATGTCACCACTCATCCTTCCGCCAATTCGTCAAGCTGACTTTGGCCCAGATCTCTGTCATTCTGGAACCAATCTTTTAGTAGCTGAAGGCCCCTTAAAAGATCCCCTTTCAACTTTCTCCTTCCCTTTGAAGGGCTAAAGATCAGACACGAACTTCGTGTGCTGCTCAGGCCAAGCCTCTTCTGAATCTCTAGACTTCGTACAGTGTGGACAGCACAGGCTCCTTGTTCTCTAAGGCTGGCCCCTAACACTTGTCTTTGGGAGCGCTTAATGCCTTTTCTTTAACGTCCGCTTACACTCCATTTCCAAAAATCAATTCTTATGTTTTGGAAGAAAAAATACGGTTCTGAGCCTTCCAGGTTATTAGAAAAGGGAACAGATGCCGGGGTCTCGCCCTTTGTTTATGAACATTAGCCAGCGATCTGTAGGAAGGAAATAGATAGGAAGACCAGGAACTTCTCTACTTTCTCCACCAAAAAAACAGAGGAGCCCCCATCATATATAACCTTCTAGCTTTTAAAACTTTTTAGGACCGATGAACTCTGACCTTACTTTTTCCTGTACATCCGTACAGTAGCAGTAGCAGTATAATCCTTAGCCCGAGAGTTATGGGCTAGTTCCAGCCTGGATCTGAGTAGGAAGGTAGAGCGGGATTTTTCCAGGATTTCCGCCCGACTCTGCTTACGATTTCCATGATTTAGAGATAGGAATAGTTGGGCTGGGTAAGGAAGAGTGATGGGACCCACTTGGTTCCCTTCTATAAACTTGAGCTTCTGTTTTTGTTGCCAAGAATTGGACATGCTAATTATTCGAACGGAAAAACGGAATCCTTGGCTAGAGCCCTCCGCCCATTCCGACCAATGATTCAATGATTAGAGAAGGTACAGGATTCTTAGCTAGTAGTCAGGAGACTTCTGAAGTCTTGCCAAAAATTAGCAGAATGGTACAATTAATTATTCCGAAGCCCATTGTGGCCGTGGAAATTAGGTTAGCAAGGGGAAAGCGTATTGGCTCATAATTAGATAAACTTTGTCCATGGTTCTGGTCAGATGGTCTGGAGCGGAGCCTGGACCCAGGCATGGAGAGTCCTATATTGATTCTGAGTCCATTACGCTCCAGCTACTTGGTTTTGATCCAGTAGTTCCCCATTACAAGGATAACAGTCCCCGGATTCACTAGCATCTGAGTCCTAAGTGTAAAGTAGGAATTAGAGGCCTTTGGATTCTGGGCTCTCTGGCTCTTTGAAGGTTGACAGACTGGAAAGTCCGGATATCCGAAATCCTCTTCTAGATCCAAGCACAGGTTCATAGTAGGTCCTCCCATTTCTATTCATTCCTCTACTATATTTCCCTAGTCTTTGGAACAGTTGCTCTGAATAGGGCCCGATACGGTAGATTGGCCCAAATTGAAATTTTGGAAATAACAGCATTGGCCGTTTGAATGTTTTCCCATATTCTCTTACTATTCATGCCGTATGGGAGAGAGAGGATTGGGAGGACTCTGGATCCCGGCGCAGAGCTCTAGATCTTTCACCTGGCTCCCGAATCGGACGGCGGTCCATATGCCATGACCATTGAGTCCTCTATTTGTGGGAAGAGATGGGATTGTAATGGGACGCATCCTTCCGTACTGGAAAGAGATGAAAGGGGAATATGGGAGTCCTGGACTCGGATGGGCCCAATAGCGGATCTTCCTATCCCAACCCCAACCACCTACGCATATGCTCCAGAATATTTCAATCAGATCTGGATCCAGGCCTTTATGGGCCGAACTCCCCTCCAGGAGTCTGGGAATACTGGGATTCATCACGGGTATCCCAATATGCCTGACCTACGTTGACGCTAACATCCCTTGACTCAAATGGGCTCAAACATGGAGATCCGGTCGAGTTCTGTATTCAGGCCGGATAAGCGGCTTACGTTCGACGGGCTCTTCCTCCAGGGGAACCCGAGCTGGTTCATATATATATATATATACTAGTGCTAGAGAAAAGAGTGGGGCTTAATCTTGGGCTCCATTTCCGTAGGAAATAAATGAATATTCAGATTGAGAGTGGACTCATGCAATTTTAAATTGAGAGCCGGAGAAAGTAGGGAAGTACTGCTACCTTATATTATGACTTATGACTGTCATTGAAACAAGTGCCTAGGTCTCCGGTAGTCGGCTGCATAATTTAGTTCCTTGCCTCTAACCTCAGATCCTCCATGATTCAGGGGCCCAATCCCCCCAAAACCATAATTCCTCCAAGGGAACCCAGCTACCACTCATAACTCTCAAATTTAGGTCCTCAAGGCCTAAGTTGAGCGCTGGAACTCTGTCTCTCTGTATTTTAGAGCTCTCACCTCAGGGGACACTCTAGCCTTCACTACACAAATCACTCGGCCCCTCATAATGGACTTCAAGAAGCCTAAGCTGCTCACCTCTACTTTCTATTCCGTAGAGACTACCGGCCACAACTAATTCAGGGAGCAATTACTCTGACCCCAACCCCGGAATCAGACATCAGGCTAATTTCCGATCCCCAATCCAACAAGTAGAGAAAGGTCTAGGAAATTCTAGGGCAGTTTCTGTGCCGAAACGTTAAGGGGAGCCCTGGAGGTCCATTCTGGCCGTCCCGCTGACGGGTTGAGACTAGAGAGTGATAAATGATGTGACAGAGAGAGTCCGCTATTCCGGTCCAAAGGAAACAATGGAATTCCTCCGCCCATGTTTACAGAATTATGCCTGGGTTGGCTGGAGCGGGTCCAGAGGCTTCAAGATCTCATTTCCTCCGTCTTGGACAAAAGCGGCTTCAAAACCAAATTTCCGCCCTTGGAGCCTTTCCCGTGATATGGAGGCCCAAGGAGGCGGGATCCTCTAATCTTCATACAGTAGAAAGTCAATGGAACTCTTATCGGGAAATGTTTTGAGAGTTACGACGGTTTGTTGACTTTTGATCCCATATTTAAATTGAGAATTGAGACGGCGGCGTATAAGAGCCAGTCCCGTCCTCATATCTCTTCCTTTAGAGTGAGTGGATGGACGGGCCCAATTCTAATCTCAGAACATAATAAAAAAGTGAGACGAAAAGCTCAATTTCCGGGAAAGAAGGAGCGGAAAGGCTCCCTTGTTGTTCTCAACCTAATTTATTAGCCTACCAACTTTCACTTATTCACAAAGATCGTAGTTACGAGTCTCGGCTAGGCCACGCTTAGTCTCCGCTCTGATTTATGACGCACTTCCAGCCCATTCCTCAGCGGTCGGTCCACGGGATCCTCATACTCATAACATTCATGGTCCTTACTCCGCTTCTCAAATAATCACTTCCCATCCATTGTAATACTGAGCAGAAACGATTTTTGTGTTTCAACAAATGCCAAAACGGCTCAAACCCAGAACGGCGTTCCTGAACTTTGGTCCAGAAGAGTACCAGTAGTTTCGTATTGAAAGTAAGCCTGAACTTTGTGCTTTCTCCTTTCCAGCCTCCCGAATCCGCTACGAAATCACGAAGGGGAACACGGGCGGGGCTTTTGCAGTGAAGAACATGACGGGTGCCATCTACGTGGCCGGGCCACTGGACTACGAAACCAGGAAACGGGTAAGTCGGCACGGACGTTCCTCGACTAAGGTGGGAGTATGTAAAGGCCCGACTGGGTCCGTCATCTACTTGCCGTATTAGAGTTGCTGGACTCCTCTCCTACTCTCGTAGTCTGAATAATGCGGCAAGTAGATGACGCACCGGTCTGAGTGGGCCTCTATGATGGGAATATACCAAGTTGAGCCCTAGGCGTCTGGACACTAACTCCTCTCAGATGAGGTCAGCTTAGTTAATTGTATTGGGCCGTTACTAGTACGAGCTCCGCCTCTCTGCCTCTGACAACAAGAACGAGAACTCGACGACGGTCGTGATCAACGTGAAGGATCAGAATGACAATGGGCCCGTCTTCGATCGGCCGACCTACGAGACGCAGATCACGGAGGAGGACGACCGGAATCTGCCCAAGAGAGTCCTCCAGGTTAACATTTAGGCACTTCCTCCTGTCTCTTCTGTGCCCAGCTTGGAGTCCATAGGCACGCCCTTTTTATGTCCCAAAGAGCACAAAAGTTTGGCCTCTCTTTTATGACACCCCTCCACTTTGAGTTGCAGTTTTTAAGTGAGTGCCTTTCTGTGTTGAGCTTGGACCTGTTCCAGACCCCCCCATGTCAATTGCCACCAGCCTAGCCTTCTACTCAGTACTCAACTCTGCATGCGTCCATTCTAGGACCATTCCGACAACCTGTGACGGAGTTCCATTCTACTGCCGACTCCTTTTAATTGTTCTTTCATTCTGGATTTAAATGAGCCAGGAAGGTCCTTGTGCCTTGTCTCTGTCTCGGATTATTAGGGTCCGCCATGTCAAGTTCCGGGACGGGCCAAGGGAAATCAGCCTAATTGAAATTCTTCTAAAATACTTTCCCATACATTTCATGCGCGAGGGAAGCCCAAAAATCCGTAAAACTTCTGCATTCACGTCCTTCTTTTACAACGCCACTTCACTTTGAGAATATTGTAATTTAGGAATTATTATGAATTCTCCTCGCATCTTCTCATTTTAAAATGGAGGCCTTCTCCTTCCACTTCCTTTTATTCCTTTTATTCCTATTTGTATAAGTTGTAGTATGCTGGAAGGACTTGGGACCAAATCCTTGGCACCCGCCCTTAAAATAATAAAAGAGACTGTAGGCATCTGCTCCAGCCTAATTTTCTATGTTTCCACTTTCCACATCTCCTCCCGCTTCGACGTCCCATTTTATTGGCCAGGAAATCTCGCATAATTCGAGTCCTGCTGAGTCGACAGACAGGGACAGAGATCTCGGAACTGTTACGACTATGACAATTCCCAAATTGGAACAAAGGCAGAATCTCTCTGGATCTTCTTGGGTCATAATCACTTCTCCCAATTTTTGCCCTTTGACTCGGATTGGGGTCCTAATGCATTGCGTAGGAGCTGTGATTGAGGCCGGAGTCCTTTTAGTCTCCAACTCAATTCAGGAATAGAATGCCTGTCCTGGCCTAAGAGCCAAAGTGCAGTTTACTTTCACCAACTTTCTCCCTATCTCTTATGTCGTGGCCACTCCGAATTACTTTGGTAATCTTAACAGGTCCGGTTCTATTCCTACTCGTGTCCCCAATTTCCAACCTCTCCGTTCTTTATGGGCCATAACAAGGATTTATGAGGGCGGAGTCTGGGTCGGGCTCTAAATCAGGATCAGGCTCCAAGTCGGTCCAAGTTCCTCTCAGTTGACACGGATATGATTGTACTCTGACTCAGGCATGGCTTCCTTATGATTTGGTTCTAATTCCCTGCTTCCCTTCTTTTGTTTCCCCTTGTTTGACCCCTCCCCTTGGCCTGCCCAGTATGAGTTGACCCTCGTGGCCTCTGACAGTAAGCTCGAGAACGAGACGATGGTCGTGATCCGGATCAACGACGTGAATGACTTGCCGCCCGTCTTCTCCCACTCCATCTACACGTCACAGATTGAGGAGGAATATGCGGGGTCACTCCCCCTTAAGCTCCTCAAGGTAACAGTCGACCTCGTATCTCGTATCCTTTGTCCCGTTCCATATGCATGAGCCCCTTTATGGGCACTCCAGCCTGGATCCTACCATTTGCTTCCCCCAGATTTATGGCTTTGTCTTGGACAGCCTAAGCTTGGCATTCGTCTCCCTTAGTCCAGGCCAGAGCTCCGCTAACCTTTGGATCCGGCTCTTGGTAGGTGACGGCGAGTGACGGGGACAAGGACCGGCCTCAGAACATTGTCTACTTCCTCACCGGCCAGGGAATTGACCCCGACAACCCCACCAACTCCAAGTTTGACATTAACCGGACGACGGGGGAGATCTATGTCCTCAAGGTAAGGATCTATGTCCCCACTCTTCCAGGAGGACCCTGGAGCCGGAAGGCCGAGACTTTACAAGTTCCTCCTCTTCCTTTCAGCCGCTGGACCGTGACCAGCCGAACGGAAGGGCCCAATGGCGGTTCACGGTCTTTGCCCAGGACGAGGGCGGGGAGGGCCTCGTCGGCTACTCCGACGTCCAGGTCAACCTCAAGGACATCAACGACAACGCCCCGATCTTCCCCCAAGGCGTCTACGTGGGGAACGTGACGGAGAACGGGACCTCGGGCATGGTCGTCATGACCATGACGGCCGTGGACTACGATGACCCCAACGAGGGGACCAATGCCAAGCTGACCTACTCCATCGAGAAGAACGTGATTGACGAGGACCAGGGGCGGCCGATCTTCGAGATCGAGCCTGACACGGGCGTGATCAAGACGGCCGTCTGCTGCCTGGACCGGGAGAAGACGCCCGACTACTCCATCCAGGTCGTTGCGATGGATGGAGGCGGGCTCAAGGGGACCGGCACCGCATCCATCCGGGTCAAGGACATCAACGACATGCCGCCCCACTTCACCAAGGACGAGTGGTTCACGGAAGTGGACGAGACGGACGGGAGCTCCTTGCCCGACACGCCCATTCTCACCGTCACCGTTCATGACGAGGACGAGACGAACAAGTTCCACTACAAGGTCAGACTAGGCTTCGGCTATTCCTGACAACACTTACACACAGTACACTAATACAGATCTGGGAATCAGAGTTCCCTATTTAAATGTGTGTTAGGAAATGCGCCCAGATCGGTTGGTAATAGGGCAGATATCTCAGGAGCCATTTGACCTACGGAGGTCAAACTAAGTTTGTTTGACAGGTAATTGTATGCTCTACAATAATTTCAATATGCGGAAGCCCAATCGGTATTGGAAGCGGGTTAAATCGGCACCTTAGCGTCGGTTTGGGTGATTTTCAGGTATTAGGAGTTAATAAATACAATATTTGAGTTTGGGACGAAATTTGCCCATTTTTATACGTCTTTAATTTTTAGCTAACGATAAGCTGCTTCTCAGTATCGTTGTCTGAATAATTTAGGGGGGAGGGGAAATGCATATCCTTTGGAACGAAGATTTTCTAACTTTTTATTTATTTAAATGGAATATATTGTTGTCTTGGTATTTCAGTCAAGCAAAAAATAAGACAGGATGGCAGGATTTTAAGGCAATGCTGTAAAGCATGAAAGCCAATTATACAGTAAGGTAGGACGACAAGAATTGAAAAGTCATGCAGTAATGCAGGAAAGTAATTATTGCGAAGTAAGGCAGGAAAGCAGTCATTGTAAAGTAGGACAGTAAGGCAATAATTACAAAGAAAGGCAGTAAGGCAATAATTGTAAATTACGGCAGTAGGGTGGTAAGGCAGGAAGGTGGAGTAAGGAATGAATTCCGGAGTAAGGCCCCAATAATTGTAAAGTTGGACGGTAAGGCAAGAGTCGTGCTCCGCTATGCTGTAGACAATTGACCGCCTATTTGACCAAACTGACGGCTGACCCAATTGTTTTCAGGTTCTCGAGAACAGCGGGTACGGGGCCGACAAGTTCACGATGGTCCGGAACAATGACGGGACGGGGTCCCTCAAGATCGTCCAGCCTCTTGACTACGAGGACCCGCTCCAGAGCCAAGGCTTCCGGTTCCGGATCCAAGTCAACGACAAGGGGGATGACAATGACCAGGACAAGTACCACGTGGCCTATGCCTGGGTCAAAGTGGCTCTCCGGGACATCAATGACAACAAGCCCCAGTTCGAGAAGCCCAACATTGAGGTCTCTGTCTACGAGAACGCGGAGGTCGGGAAGAGTCTGGAGACATTCAAGGCGACTGACCCGGACCAGGGCGGAAAGAGCAAGGTCGCCTACGCTATTGACCGGAGCTCGGACCGGAAGAGACAGTTCTCGATCAGTCAGGACGGGACTGTGACGATCCAGAGGGCGCTGGACAGGGAGGAAACACCGCGGCATCAAGTAAGACATTATCCACTTCAACTATTGACAGCAGACTGTGACCTTTCCTGTGCTATAGGTCAAGATTCTGGCGATTGACGACGGGCTCCCTCCCAAGACTGCCACGGCCACACTCTCCATCCTCGTCCAGGACATTAACGACAATGCCCCGACCTTTCTCAAGGACTACCGACCCGTCCTGCCCGAGCATCAGCCACCAAAGAAGGTCGTTGAGGTCCTTGCAACTGACGACGATGATCGGTCCAAAGGAAACGGCCCTCCGTTCACGTTCAGAATGGACCCAAACGCGGCTGACGAGATCAAGGCCTCATTCAAAGTGGAGCACGACCCAAGTAAGCTACCAATCGATTCCCTTGTTCAAATGTCTATGATCTGACTTTATGATATTGTGCGTCTTTGCAGAGGGTGCAAATGGAGACGGGATGGCCATCGTGTCCTCACTCCGCATGTTTGACCGAGAACAACGGAAGGAGTTTCTTGTCCCAATCGTGATCAAGGACTCCGGGAGCCCGGCCATGTCCGGCACTTCCACGCTCACAGTCATCATCGGGGACATCAACGACAACAAGATGATGCCGGGCACGAAGGAGATCCTCGTCTACAACTACGTTGGCCAAGGGATCACTCCGGACACTGATATTGGGCGCGTCTACGTCTTTGACTTGGACGACTGGGACTTGCCGGACAAGAAGTTCTACTGGAAGGATCGGGACCGTCGCCATCCCCGATTCCTCCTCGACGAGGACTCTGGCATGATCACAATGAAGCAAGACACGCCCTCTGGAATGTATGACCTTTTCACCCGTCGTGGATTTCGTCAGCCCTATTTGTTCCGTTCCCTTTCTAATCATTCTTCATATTGTAGCTACGAGTTGGAATTCGACGTCTTTGACCGCTACCACACTCAGCTTGGGGTCCCAGCCAACGTGACCGTGGTCGTCCGAGAGATATTGCACGAGGCTGTTGTGAATGCGGGATCCATTCGGGTTGCCGGGATCACGGACGAGGACTTTATCCGGATTTGGGACTACAGGGTAAGTCAGAAAGGTCAAATAACGTCTTGATTTAAATCTGAGGCCGTATCATTGACTTTCCAGACACAGTCCGTTATTCGGAGCAAGGTTGAGCTACTCCGAACCAAGCTGGCCAAGATCCTTGGGACGACAGAGGACAAGGTTGACGTGTTCAGCGTCCAGCTCAAGCAGCAGCGACCCCCAATCACTGACATCCGGTTCTCGGCCCACGGGTCGCCCTACTACAAGCCTGTGAGGCTCAACGGGCTCGTGCTCCTTCACAGAGAGCAGATCGAGCGGGAGGTCGGGATCAACATCACGATGGTCGGGATTGACGAGTGCTTGTACGAGAACAAGGCCTGCGAGGGCAGCTGCACCAATGCAGTTGACATCAGCAAGCTCCCCTACACCGTGAATGCCAACAAGACGGCCCTCGTCGGCGTTCGGATCGAGACCTTCCCAGAGTGCACTTGCGGGGCACGGAACTTCTCAGAGGTCGAGAAGGACTCTTGCCGGAAGTACGAGTGCTACAATGGGGGACGATGCATTGAGGGGCGGTCGGGTCCACTGTAAGTAGGCCAGGAGCACTAATGACCACGATTTGGGAGCCGGATCTAAGTTGTGCCTCTTCCTTTCGTAGGTGCGTCTGTCCACGGAATCACGATGGGCCACGGTGTCAGATCACGAGCCGAACGTTCCGCCAGAATGATTGGGCCTGGTACCCGGCCCTTGAGATGTGCGAGGAGTCCCACATGAGTCTCGAGTTCATCACGAAGAAGGACGAAGGACTCCTGCTCTACAATGGACCCCTCGTGGCACCCGAGCCAGAAGAAGTCATTCTCTCAGACTTCATCTCTCTGGAATTGGAAAAGGGAGAACCAAGACTCCTCATTGACTTCGGATCAGGCACCCTCGAGCTCCGAATCAAGCCAAATGGGACACTGTCCAACGGAGAGTGGCACCGGATCGACATCTTCTGGGACACCGAGGTAAGGCTACAAGTCCGGATAGTCCACTATTGAGAATGCAAGGGAAAGTGTGGCCAAGAACTTGCCCCATTTCATTGACCTCCATTTTGACCTTAATTGTAGTCGGTCCGAATGGTTGTTGACCTCTGCAAGTCTGCACGAGTGAACGAGGCGGATGATGGGAGCCCGACGGTCTTTGACAGTTCTTACTGCCTGATCGAGGGCCAGATCCCGCCCTTCAACGAGTACCTCAACGTGAACACGCCGCTCCAGCTGGGCGGGATGCGCGTGGAGAGCTTTGACCCTTCCATGTTCCGCTGGAGACACGTCCCGACCACAAAGCACTTTGACGGATGCATTCGGAACCTGCTCCACAACAGCAAGGTTGGACTCCATTTGGGATTTGAGCCTTAGGACTGATCCTAATCCTTTGTATGACCTTTCCAGTTGTATGACCTTGCGAACCCTGGCCATTCCCGCCACTGGCCACAACCGGCTCCTGGTT
Organism: Hypogastrura burkilli; assembly: GCA_034696285.1. Lineage (NCBI taxonomy): Eukaryota > Metazoa > Arthropoda > Collembola > Poduromorpha > Hypogastruridae > Hypogastrura > Hypogastrura burkilli. Next base: position 5,266 of record JAQFZY010000080.1, on the reverse strand, counting down.
GCCAGCCGATCGAGGATCCATGTCTGGGGAACGACCTGACCTCTCGCTGCTCCGATCACGGCTACTGCGTCGGGAGTTTCAACGAGCCGAAATGCGAGTGCAAGAGTGGCTGGATGGGCCCTTCCTGCTCCGCCCCAACCGTGGCCACAACGTTCAAGAGCCAGAGCTACGTCAAGTACGCCCTCTCCTTCGAGCCCGATCGCTTCATCACGCTCATCCAGCTCCGATTCCGGACGCGGGAAGTTCACGGAGAGCTCTTCCGGATCTCGGACCAGCACAACCGGGAGTACGGGATCCTGGAGATCAAGGACAGCCGGCTCCGGTTCCGGTTCAACCTCAACAGTCTCCGAACGGAAGAGAAGAGCCTCTGGCTCTCATTTGTGCCGGTTGACGACGGGCAGTGGCACACGGCCAAAGTGGCCCGACATGGATCCATTGCCATGCTGGAGCTGGACGGCGGAGAGGGTAAGAAGTACAACGAGACCTTCCGGTTCGAAGGTCACCAGTGGATGCAGGTGGACAAGCAGGAGGGCGTCTATGCCGGCGGGAAGGCCGAGTACACGGGTCATCGATCCTTTGAAGTCTATGCTGACTACCAGAAGAGTAAGTCCACGGGATTTCTAGTCCTGTACAGCTCTGACCTCTGACCCCCCTTTCAGGTTGTCTGGACGACATCCGGCTGGAAGGGAAGCACTTGCCGCTCCCGCCGAGCCTCAATGGGACCCAATGGGGTCAGGCAACAATGGCCAGGAACCTCGGGCCCGGCTGTCCCTCAAACAAGCCCTGTGACAATGTCCGGTGTCCCGAGCCCTTCAACTGCACTGACCTCTGGAACGAGTATGAGTGCGCGTAAGTCAATACACTTTGACCCATTGTTCAGACTTTCCTCTCGTATTTAGAGCCTGCGTGCGCAATGGATCGAGTGCCGCTAATAGCGGTCGAGTCCTCCAGGGGTCACCGTGGATTGGGGTCGCAGTACTAGGACGACTGTTCCACGTCCTTCTCCGATCCTATTGCGCAATGGCTGGTTTGGGTTAACTTTCATTTCAACTTTCAACTAACCAATTGAATAGAGAAGGTCTCTCTCTACTCTTGACCTTCAGTCTGCTAACGTGGCTCTGTACGCTGACCCCAAATCATTGTACCTGCAGAGGAAGAAGTATAGTAATAAATAATGGGCCTATGGTCAATGGAGAGGTCATAGCTTAACCTTTCCCTTGTGTACCAAGTTGTGGGGAAGGCCTTCAGCCGACGCTGGACGGGAAAGGTTGCGAGGACAAGAACGAGTGCCTGGACAATCCTTGCCTGAACAACGGGATCTGCTCGAACCGGGAGCCGAACGTCCGCTACTACTGCGAGTGCCCGCCGGGCTACTGGGGTCAAAACTGCGAGCTGTACCAGGAGGGCCAGATCCTGACCCTGAGCATGGGGGCCCTTGCGGCCATCCTCTGCTGTCTCCTCCTCATTCTCAGTAAGTTTGGGCCAAGGTCAAAGGCCCTCCACTAACCGCCAGCAGAGGACCTCAAGTCAGAACCAAGGAAATGGGACCAGCGCATGCGCATGATCTTAGCCTACTTTCTGCTTACTCTTGCATGACCTTACTTTGACCTTTTACCTCCTCTTCCCTTGTTTTGGTTGTCCCATTTGGTTCCATGATTTGGTTCTTTGGATTCAGATGCCCGGCAGGGAAGCGGGTTAGTTACGGGACGGAGTGCAAGGACATTGACGAGTGCCTCGAGCTCCGGCCCTGCCTCAACGGCGGGACTTGCTTCAATCAGGTCGGGCCCGAAATGTACCGCTGCATCTGTCACTACGAGTTCCGGGGCAAGGACTGTGACCTCGCCCTCTTGCCCACCGGCATCATCACGACCTCCACCGACTTCATTATCGCACTTATTGTTTGCATTCTCGTCATGCTCAGTAAGTATTTCCAGCTGTGGGGTCATGATGCCCCCAGCAACTACTGGTTGCATGTCTGCTTTAACTGTTCTGGCTTGACCTTTGGCGGTTAGTCGTATGTGTCATGGACTGACTTGATTACGGAATCCGGACTAATCTCACTTACACTGCTACCTTAGTTTTGGTCCTGGTCTTCGTTGTGTACAACCGGCGAAGGGAGGCCCAGATCAAGTACCCGGGCCCCGATGACGACGTCCGCGAGAACATCATCAACTACGATGACGAGGGCGGGGGCGAGGATGACATGACGGCCTTTGACATCACGCCGCTCCAGATCCCCATCGGAGCCCCTGGACACGAAATGATGATCGGGAAAATGCCATGTAAATACTATGAAGGACTTGGATTGACCTTTGGACCAACCCTTTAATTATACTGCTTCCTTTGTAGACATGATGAAGATGCCAGGGCCGGAGGTCATGATGGGCGGGGAGCCGAACGTAGGCGTCTTCATCGACGATCACAAGCGGAGGGCAGACCATGACCCCAATGCCCCGCCATTCGACGACTTGAGGAATTACGCTTATGAGGGCGGCGGGAGCACGGCCGGCTCCCTCTCCTCACTTGCCTCAGGTCAGGATCATATTGGAGTTGACCTTTAGTCCCAAAGGTGGTACTAATGATTGAGCTCTGTCCCCACAGGCACTGATGACAATGAGCAAGACTTTGACTACTTGAACGGGTGGGGCCCGCGGTTCCAGAAGCTGGCCGACATGTATGGGCACGGTGAGAGTGAGGAGGAGGAGCAGTGAGCTAGGACTGACCTCTGACCTCTTCTCAGGCCCAAAGTGTATCAAGTCAAAGCAGAGCATCTCAAGTCTCGAGTCAACTCCAGTGATCATGAAGCAAGTCCTCCTAGTTAGTTTCCCCAAGGGCTGTCCATGTGCCATAGCTAAGTCTTGGCCGGCACTGACCCCGTGCCAGTCAGAAGGCACCCTTCCCAACACTGCGTATTTTCAGTGATCTCATGCAGCCCTCTTCAACAAAAGAGTTAGTGAGTGCTTGCGTGCGTGCGTGCGTGACTCTATTTAAGCATAACTCAATCTACGTCTTATTTTTAAGGCTTGGCCAGATCCAGAGGCAGCGGCTCTGCTCAAAAATCCAAAGGTTAGGCAGAGTAAATTAATCCCATCGGTGGCGGACATTCCAAAGCTTAGACTATTCTATTACTAAGTCTACTGTAGTTTGTAGTTAGCCAAAACTTGACTGAATACTACCTATTATGTATCTGTAGCGTATCTGTAGCGTATCTGTAGCTTGTAAGTTGTAGGCTTATAGTTTCTAATTGGCGGCCGCGTACATTCCAGGACTACAGGACGACTCCGAATCTCAGGCAGCCTGTAGAGCCTACTCAAGGAGATTCAGACGAAGGTTCTCAGTATTATGACTTATGACAGTCTCCGCTAATTGTAATCACTACACAGTACACTGTTAATGTGCGTAATAATTAAGAGAAGGAGACGCCCAATCTCTGGTTGGAGACAGAATCTCAAAGAAATGCATGACATTAAATCCCCGGAAGAATCTCCTTAGTTTAGCTTAGAATTGTAGTGAATAGTAATTCTAGAAGAATTAGCTAACTGAGTTAGTTCCTAAGATTGAGTGGATCGGCGGGTTGTGGACGGCCATAAGCCAACCACTCCCCCTTAAGCGCTAAATTCAAATCTAGATTTGGGTGAGTGAATGAGGGACAGCTTTGTGTTCTAGGAGACTAAATAGTTTGTTAATTAGGAAGCATTAGGTTAAGGAACTTATAGCGGGTAGCTCAGCTCAGAGTCACAAATTGTTGCACTTTTTGCACCGTCTTATAATTGTACTGCCAATACAGAGGAACCAGAGCCATTATTTGAGTTAATGCCAACCCTTGTTCAGGCCAAGTATGAGTGAGAAGAGTCTAAAGGTCACGACAAGGTTTTTGATACTCTTTTTATATTCCTACTCTGATATCATTTACTCTACATTGTACGTACGACGAATGATTACTGATGACTCACAAGTACCGCTAGACACGACCTGGAGTCTAAGGACAACTTATTACACTATTGCACTAAACTAACTAATTAAGTATATCTTGACATAATGTGTGTGGCGTCCTGTGACGTGTGTGTGAAGGATTTATTCACATTAAAAGTCTATTATGTACAAAGCAGTGTTCAATTAATTTAATACAGGTACAAGTAGGCCAGAACCAGCATTTATGATTCTAGGCTAAGTTCCCACTCAGTCAGTCATACACCCTACCGTCCATTTTATATTATTTATTTATAATTTATTCTATCCTAGTTTCTAGTATTTATTTATGCCAAACTAATTAAATGTTATGTCTGAACTATGCTCCATTTTATATTTTGTTTAGTTTTGCAGTAGTTAGGATTAGTTTTAGACCTTGCATGAATTCCTGCGGAATGAGTGTTTGTAACGGAAGTTTCTGTGATGTTTTATTATTAATTCCCTTGGTTTGATCCTTACAGTATTTATTTATTTAGTTATTTATTCAACCCTATAAGCATGGATCATTACACGTAATCAATCAGTAATTATTCTTATAATTTTGATCCATGTTTATGTTTGGCATTTTGTCCCACCTTCGCAGCTTCAAGCTATTGGCCTAAGAGAACGAATAAAAGAGGAGAATGACAAAGTGATCAAAGGGGGAGTTGGGATGGGCAAAATCACAAGAACATGATTTTCAAATCAAATGATTTTGTAGATCAAATGATTTTGAAGTTCAAATTTACGTTTGTAATAAAAATCAAAATAGCAAATCCGGTTTTTGCCGACCATCAAACATAATTAAATAATTGATTTAAAATCGGGGTTTTCCTTATTTTCTTTATCGTAAAAAATGATGTTTAAAATCAAAATTCTCCGAAGTAGAACACAACACAAGGTTCTGTTGCATTTCAAAAACTCCGTCTCCAGCCCGTCATAGACAAGATCAACAATCCTCTCGACCGAGAAGCGAGTCATATTCAAAACATTTCGTAGTACGACAGCTTGTCTTGGAGACGCAGTCTCGTTCAAGTAATCCAATTCTTTCAAAATGGACTTGTAGAAAGACGTATAGTTGTTTGTGAACAAAGATTGATATGACGGTTCAGCTCGCTGTTCTTGGAGGTACTTGTGCCATGTTTCCCTTGAACTATTGTTTCCGTTATAAGCAGGTACTGCCATGAATTGTTCCTTTGGATAGTCAGGAATGATTGTGTAGTGATTCTCCATTGCCTCCTCGTAGGTGGAAATTTGATTGGGTTGGAGGGGGGCTGTGACGTCTGTGATCACGATCCCCTTGTATCCATTTGTGAGC
>JAQFZY010000079.1:0-58283 GCA_034696285.1 Hypogastrura burkilli | reverse complement strand
ATAAAACAATGGGGTTCATTTCAATGTTGTGACTCATTTCACTGTAGCGATTCGTTTCACGGTAGTGATTCGTCATTCCGTGTAGCACGTAGGGCTACACACAAGCGCTCGCAAGAGCACTTGTATAATACATTTTTGGTTTAGTTTACTTTATAATTTTATAAGTTAAGACAGTGAACTATAAAAAGGCTCCATTATGTAACTCAACTTTAACAATTTAAGAAGTCTATACTTTATCAATCGGTAGGTTACGTAAGCAGTGGTCCAAGATCCTACACGCGTCGTGCTAATACATAAGCAAAAGTGTAATCCCGCGGGGTCGGCCCATTTCTATTCATTTCTCTATAAACACCCAAAACCAAAGGGCGAAAAGTAGGAATTGTCTTAAGACCCTGACATTTTAAAGTAACTAATCAATACTTTTGAAATACGCTTCTTACTATTTTAAATACTCCTACTCCTACTTCAAGTATATTTACTTTCAAATTCAAATAAGGATTAACTTGCTGTAATTGCATTTTACTGGAGCAAATTACATGTTATTAAAAAGTTATTGTAATTTGTATGTTGTATTTTCAAAATGCGTATTTTGTTGTCGCCGACTTGTATTTTAAATACAGTATTTGGTATTTTCGCGGTTTTGAGTGTTTTGTATTTTATTTTGGAACTGCTTTTTTGGACCTAAAATACATTTTAAAGTATTTTGCGCAACTATGCTATTGGCTTTATATTAAGGGTACCTACAGTTATCGTTTACAGAGATGTGTGTGTTGGATCTGTTTAACTCAAATGTTGGATTCATAGCATCGCAAATCACAATGCATCAAAATCACCGATTTGGTTCAATGAAAGCCGCACTGAATGTACGGGGTGATGACTTACCGTTAAAATTCTATTATTATTTTTGAAATCATATGCATTTAGATTAAATTTTGCTAAGCAAGACTTATGAACCTCAAAGCTGCATCTCAACTCCTTGACCCCTAAAATGGTCAACAAAGGTCGCATAAGCTAAAGAGTCCATTTAAACCGTCTTCAGTACAATTGTAGGTCTAAATATAATTTTCTAACGGAAAGTCATATTTCACTTATGTGACCATTGGTGACCATTATAGGGTTCAAAGGGTTGAGATACGGCTTTGACGTCCATTAACCTTGTTCAGCCCAATTTAATGTATATGTTTTCAAACAAAGATAATTTTTTTTAACGGAAAGTCATCACCCCATACATTCAGTGCGGTCTCCTTTGCACCAAGAATACTATTGATCGCTGGCATCCAGAAATATTGTCAAAATCTCTTTGCCGTAACGTTTTCGGTTTCGGCGGAAGCCGGCCAAACACCGAAAGTAGCCCTTATTTATTCTTGCACAACCAAAACTCATATAAGAAATCTGTAGGTATGCCATTTTTTTTAAAAATCTCTGTTGGCATATAAGCGTGGGCTCATTTTTTTTCGGGTCAAAAGCTTCAAAAGTTTGGTCCCGGGAATACTAAGTTTGCTAACTTTGTGACTTTTTGACAGGGATGCCCCAAATAATCGCATCTTAATAAGTTTTGATTTGTTTTTTTAAACGTAATGATCTTATACGTGTGTATAAAAAATGTTTATGTATAAATTATGCTAAAATATGAAATTATCGCATGCGTGCTACCAATCCCAACATTTGAGATCAACAAACCCTGTTATACATAGATATAATTGTGAATAATACTGATGATATGCGTGTCCGTTTTAAGTTGCAACGTTGTTAGTTCAAAAGCAAAGAGAATCATTAAGTTAACGTAATATACGATCTATTTTATTATTAAATGACCAAAACAATATTGAGTTTTGGTTTCAATAACACGCTGGTTCTCTAAAACGGATCTTTTATCGTGTTTTAAAAAGTATTTGTTGGCTAGTTTGCGCTAGATGAGGTTAGGTTTGAGTAGTTGTAGTTATTAAAGTACCTCCTTACTCATCATACATAGCTTGTCTTGTCAATACCCAAAGACTGCATACTCTGCTCTGACGCGCTTTGGTTAATGCTCATGTATTCAAATTGCTAAGCGGCGTGCGGCTTGTACATACATACATGGAGTGAGTGGAATTCTCTTCAACTCGAGCTGAACTCTCGTAGCTTGCTAACTACATACGTACATTATGTACATTAGTACATACATACATACATAGTAGTATACATACATAGTTCTCGGGTCAAAAGTTTCAAAATTTTGGTTCCGGCATCTTTTCATTTGCATAAATTGTATCGGGGTAATATCTTTACTTCGTGTGCTGCACAAATATTAAGTCATATTAAGTCGATGTAAAATGATCACATGTTTATGCAGTTTAATAAATAAGTGTTATTTTACCCTTCCATAAAAAAAAAAAAAAAAAAACTTTAAATAAATAAGAGAATTTTAATTAAGTCATTGTATTGTAATTCAATAACACTTTGCTTGACTAACTGTTGGTGTTGGAACAACGTCTTATAAGTGTGACATTAAAAACTATTAGTTAAATTAATACTAAATTACTAAATTTTATTGCTGCATTAAAAATATAAGTTTTAGCATTAAAAAGTGTTGAAATCAGATAATATCATTACAAATATATATCCCTCTAAATAACAAATAGAGTCGACATAAATAATTATAGGACCTTGCATTGTTGCATTATACTATGTACTATAAAGTTCGCATGTACTATACTAGGTAAAGTAAATGTTTCAGAAATCTTATATTAAAAATAATTAACCAAGATACAAAATCGTGTAGTAAAAGGGATTAAAGTCCCCGAATCTCCTGGCAAGTGACAGAGCCTGTGAAGCGGGGGCGCATGAGTCATCCTTGAGTTTGCCTTGGAGGCAGCGCACATGCATATGCCTATAGCCTATATGAAGAATGCGACTCTGTGGAAGAAAGACGAGCTGCTCCAGTAGTAGTGAGAAATGAGAAAGGGAAGAAGGGAAGGTTACTCAGTCACCTGTTCCCTTCCGTTAGGACACAAAGAGCCCTGGATTACCTCTATTCGTCAATTGACATCCCTCGCGTACAAGCACCCTCAAGGTATTCATAAGTTCGTAAGTCTGAATCATAACTAAGTGGAAAGGTCGAGTCAGAGGGCTATAGGAGTTGTGGAAGTCAGTAGGCACCCAACATTTGTCTCTTATTGCTTGTCTGTTAGTTCGTAAAGCATAAAGGTCAAGGGTGCCCCTTCTTTGGCAATAGGCACGAAAATGGATTTTAGAGTTCTGTGACGTAGACGTAGCTTGTAGCTGGGTCATTTCTACTAAAACTTAGACCTAGAAGGCTCTGCACCTAGTGCTAAAGGGGAAGGCTTTGACTTTGACCTTGTACTTTGACAGTTGCGTTCATAGTTTTTCAGCCAGTTTTTGGTACCTACTGGTAAATCTAGTGTTAATTGTACGAAAATTGTGGGGCCGGAGTTAATATTATTGTACAGTCCGTCGTGGGTTATTTTTACATACATTGTACATCTAATTTACCGTATTAGCATTTTAAGTACTTGGTTTGACCTTAAAATTTTTTGTATAGTTTGATTTCAAACTATTTATGTGTTGATCATTAATCTCTGGAGTGCCAGCAGTAACCAAGTTAGGTGACCAACCACGAAAATGTAGTCTGAATGTGGGAGTCAGCTGTGACATGTGAACTGTGAAGGGGTGAAGCGCAGTTCCTTGCTTATGATCTGAATAATTGCTAATTGTAATATTTAATTTTTGGTTTTTAGATCGTGTTCGGGTATTAAGTATGTATATTAAGTACATATTATGGTAAAGTTTGAGTTTGAGGTATACGTTGGTTGAGATTACTATGTTGGTTGCTTAATTGTTTTATGCAATCAGCAATAAATAAGTAATGTACCTACTATACTACTTGTGCTTGACTTATCTTAATTCATTTGTTTTATTTGTTCCTTTGCAGGGAACAGAAGGGGATTACTCGCAAATTGAACGTTGAAACTTATCATTTAACCATCTGGCAAGTCAGCAGGACCCTAGCAGCTAATACCGACTTCTACTTCCAGCCACCCAACTCCGGAGGAATGCTAGCCTAAGAACGGAGGTCTAGTGAATGATCAGAGGTCATCCTGCCCTCGGTCGTGATTTGTGATTCTGAGTGTTCGAGCCGCCTGGTTTTCTGTCCGTAAAGTTGGAGTTTACAGGAAAATTAAGCAAGCTGGATAGGTTACCGGAGTACCTTCGCGACACGGTGGACTGGTTTATGGGGTAAGCAGAAAATTCATTATCTTTTCGGCAAACTTCAGAATCGAAGTCATCTCTAGGTATAGCTTTGAAAGACATTTATACTATACATATACCGGTTACGAGCATTCGTAACCAGGTACTTATTCGGAAACTGTCACTTCGGCATACCAACCTCCTCTGTATTGGTATTTCTGACTTTGTTTTATTAATCCCGAAGGTTACATTAGTGAATTATTGGAAATCGAAAATTTTGTAGACCTCTCAGCAGGCTGCATTCCAATATGAAGTTTTATTTGTCAACACGCGGATATCGTATTGTGAGCGGTAGGGTTGTATGTTGTACTCTACAGTTGTAGCAGTAAGCACAATGACAAGTGCATATGTCCTGAACACTGTCTCTGTTCCCTTTCTCGGTAACTCACAATGAGTTCGAATTTCAATTTGAATGTGCTATAAGCTATTATATCTGTCCGTACCTACTGCCATTATCATAAACTATAAACATCTAACTGTAATCACGAACTATATCTTATATTGATATTGCGAAACATTGTCGTAGTGGACGAGTTTGTCCTTGCCTTATCTCTAAAGGCCGTGAACCTGTCATTAGTCTAACAATGAGGGAGCAGATTTCTTGATGTCATCATACTCCGCAGGCAGGAATGTACTATGGGCAATATGGGCATGTCGCACTTCGCACTCGACGTAAACACCATCAACGCAACGTGACAATAAGTCAGGATTTGTTTATCAGGGGAACGCACTCACTGAACTTTCGTAAGCCTAACGGCTGGTCTTAGTATTATTACTGGAAGACTGGGGTGTAATAGGGATTTCCTTTTATGGGGCTTGGCATTCCAGGGCTAGTGTTTTTGAGGTTGGGCTCTGGCTAAGTACAAGTTGCAAGTACGTATACCTATTGATTTTGGTTTCGGAGGAATGGAAGATATAAATAATTGGATTTTATTCTCTACTACTCCCTCCGGTCAGGCAACCCTTTCCCTTAAATAGTTTCCCTTCAGCCGGTTTTGCATATTATTCCAATTCATGTTCTCCTAAGGGGATGAGGACTCCAGTCCGGCCTCCTCCTGCCTTATAATTGTCCGTCTAATTCCTTAACGACGGTCTCAGGCCGTACCCGAGCCTCCTGACTAAATCAATAAATGTTGGAACTTTCTTTTGCTTTCCTCTCGACCTTCTCCTTCGGCAACATCTGCCCTTCTCCTTTCCGTTGCCTCTCGTATGTCGTATACCCTTGCATTGGCATTGTCAGAGAAGGTGGGTACCCTTCTCAATGTCATTGCGGAATGCGGTATGCGGTGGTGAATTCTATGTATGTATCTACAGGAACCTAGGTAAGTAATAATACTTTCTCCGTAAAATGGACATACGGATTTAACGGGCCGTTCTTGTCTCTGCCCATTCAGTATTAATGCTAGAGGCTAGCTTTTAAAATGCTGGCCATGGTTAAAGCTAATACTCCAAATATTGACAATTATTGTACCCATGTGTAAGTGCATGTGTTTATTACTGCTTGGGAACATTTCGTACCTAGCTCAGGCATTGATGGCCAGTACGGCGCAGTAGAACGCAGGAGCTTGAATTGCAAGCCGGCGGCCGTAAACGCTTTACCGCCGTAGATAGTTGTAAGCAAAAGGAGAGAAGGGTCGGAGTGCGTATAATTTTATCATAGACTCCTAATGGCACATTTTGGCTGTCCCATCCAAACTCTGACGGGAAAGAAAGTTGACTGATTTGGGTGGCTTCGGCTGGAAGGAAAAAATGGTTGTTCTATGGCCTGCTGGGGGTTTGACCCTGGGTTCCAGTCGCCAAAGTGGAAAATATGGTAGTGACTAGATGATATTCGGATGAGTATTAGAAATTCGGAAAGTGTAGCATTTCACGCTCCATCTTTTCTCCCCTCGGCCTTCCCCTTCTTGCCTCTGACTACCTACCTGTACAGAATAAAGTGTGGAATGGGAGTCGGGGCCAAATCGTTTTGGGACCCATTTCCCTCCTCCTTCTCGTGAAGCAGGAATGAAATCGAATTTTCATTCACATTAATATTAGAGGAGCAAGTGGGGAGTCGCTCTCCGACATTGCTTTCCCTCTACCACCGTCCGAACAGGCCTCTCTCGATAACTCATCATTGGGCCATACCTCGAATCTCCAAATTACGTTACAGTTGATCGTAAAACTATTTCGCCCGTCCCTCTGTCTCCATTAACGGTGGACCTAGGCCGGGGCCTTACTCCCCTTTGTGCCCAAGTACACGAATAATCCATATCCAGCCCGATCAAATTAGGCCTCACCAATAAAGTTAGTTTATAGGGAAATGATGTAATGAGGATCCGTGTACAGTACGCAGACATGGCCATGGCATGATTCATTTTACGTAGTAGGTACCGAATGAAATTGCAGAGTTCAATTACTGAATATTTCCGGAATTCATAACTGAATCATTCTAGATAGAGATTTTTTGCGAATTCAGCGAGGCTAACCATTCGCTCTACTAGATCAAAGATTTAATGTACTTGGCAGGCGCTGAAAACAAGTTTGTAAAGGCTGCAAATTCTTCTAATCTGGGAACCGTCAGTCTTCTTAATCCTTATCTTCAAGCTCAAAGTGACAGATCCCATATTTGCTGAACATTTGAAAGTGCTAGTTATTACTAGTTCCTGGCTTCAGACGGTAACGTAACCGCATCTTTCGCAGCACGTAGGATCTAATACCTCTTAAAATATAATATATTCTGCATTTATGTACCCGTACTGCCTTTCTCCGTGATGCTCCGCAAATTGAATCAAGCCAAGTAGAGGCTCGTCTCTTCCGGCTCACGTAAGAGAATTAGGCAATGAGAAAGGAAGGGAACAGTGGCTCGTATTTTTTAGGACCCGAGTCCAAATATGTCTGTCTAGCTAGGGACACGGAGACGGACGCAAATTCTTCCGCCGGTGTCAAGCCAGTTTTCCTAAATGGCATTTTCCATCAAACAAAACATGTTTAGGTAGAATGGTATGCCTGGTATTACTTTCCCCTTTGTCTTCCTCTCAGAATCCCTTGTCCCCAAAGCCTTGTTTCTCGGGTTCCAAATAACAACGGAACCCGGAGACAATGCCTGCTGGTGAAAAGCAAATAGAAGGGCTCTTTTGTGGAGTGTAGGGCCAAGACCTTTTCAGGCAAGGAAATATGCAAGAGGATCCTAATAGAACTATCCGCTCCCTCCATTCCCATTCAGCCATCATTCTCCGACGGCCGCCCAACATCTCAATCTTCAGCCAGCTTATAATAATATTGCTTTCTTTCTCTCAGCCCCGGCTTATCCGCCTGACGCACTACATTCATCCTCTATTGGATTTGGATTCTACTATTCGGCAGTATTGTATGTAGTTGTAGACCGGTCCGATGTTCATAGAGCTCCCAAATTCATTTATCTGCTACCGGCTACCTTCTGAATATACAACATTATGAAAAACTGATAACAGTCTGGAGCCTGGGTCTGACAATCTGTCACAAGTTCCATTCATCAATTCACGTCCGCTGTTCCTATGTGTTCAGCCATTAATTGTTCCGGTATTATAGCTTCTACGCGTGCGGGTTATTACAGTCAATTTGGCCAATCCGAACACCTGGCATAAAGGTGTTCAGGCTTTTGTACCTGTAACTCAAGGTTAAGACTTAGTTCGTCGCGTCATGATTACATTAATTGAGCCTATAGCTAATTGCTAGGTAGTTCGAATTCACCTCTTTATATGCGATCACGCTAAATTACAGTATCAGACGAAACAGAATTTGTTTACTCCAAGTGTTTGCGGGGCAGGCTGCAAGTATTGCGTACTTGGTTGGATTTAGTTTGGGTTGTGTTCACCTAGCCGAGATTCAGATGACGGGATGATGGTGATTAGTATTGATTATTTTTGGGACAGAGGAAAGTCCAGTATGAAGTAACATGAGGTATAGCATGGATATGCAGCGTGTGCTTCTCCGGTTCAACTCAACTTTCCAGTTTTCTATATTATTACTTGGAACTAAATTTTTCTGTCGGAGAATCTGTACTACTTATCTGTACTAAAAGCTATGTTTTTTCTGAGCTGTAGTGAAAATTCGTAGGTCAGAGTGGGGTGTCAGGTGTCAGGAAGCCAGTCAGTCCAACGTGCAATGTATTGAATCTGCTTTGTATACCCTGTTCGTTCGTGTAATTGGCTGACTTCAAGGGTTTCTTCTGGAAACCCAAATTCTGTCATGATTCTCGTCTCAATTTCAACCGGTATAATTAACTCCGTGTGGTGTAAGTTGAGTCATGTTTTGAGCCTGTATGTACGTATTATACAAATGTCTCTATCTTATTATCGTGTTAATGTGGTAAAGACGGTTATGTATATGGTTTGTCTCTCCGTCCGTCCCCTTTCCTCATTTCATATATAATCCTGAGTATCAAGACGCGTTCCTGCTTCAAACCCGCGTGATCACTCCTATCCTATACGCTCGCTCTAACTCTGTCTTTATTATATGGAATCTCAGACAACGCTTAGGAATATTCTAACTGCACACAGCCTTTCGTAATATGTAGTTTCAAACCATGCACATCAAAATAGTCAACCTGCATCTACTCATACTCACCGGACTTAACTAAAGGTATAATTATTGAATTAATGTACTTATGTGTTTAACCTAGTCATCTGACTCACTCGTAATTAAAACCAACCTCAAGACGAAGGATACTCCATTATAAAAAACCAAGTACTTATTGAGCTATATCACATATAAGGTTTTAAAATAAAAATTAACGAAGCGTGTATATATTTTAGAATCTTTAGTTATAGGTGAACCCATAATTTAAATATTCTCTCGTCAATTAATTATTATATGCTAGCTACGCAGTTTATAAAACTTCCTACCAGCTTTTCTGTTATACTCAGTTACTTAATTATTATATGTTAGCTACGCAGTTTCTAAAACTTCCTACCAGCTTTTCTGTTCTACTCAGTTAATTTTTACATGCTAGCCACAGTTTCCAAACTTAATATCTACTTCCATGGTTCCATGCTCCACTCAATTAATTATTACATGCTGGCCACACAGTCACTTCATATCTGCTTCCCTGTTCTACTCAGTTAATCATTACATGCTAACCACACAGTTTTCAAACTTCATATCGGCTTTCCTGTTCTACTCAGTTAATTATTACATGCTGGCCACGCAGGTGCCAAATCTTTATATCTGCTTCCGTGTTCTACTCAGCAAATTATTACTTGCTGGACACGCAGTTTCCTAAACTTCTTTTTTTTTCACTGTTCAACTCTGCTAATTATTACATGCTGGGGACACAGGTTCCAAAACTGCTGCTTTGTTAAACGTTAATACGGTCTCTATAAGTTAAGACGGTTTATTTACGAGATGTAATCTATAGGTGCTGTTAATTAACTGCCACAAGTTAATAGATTATTTCAGATTAAGTAATGTCGACGAAGGGATCCATTTTTCAATTTGGGCATGTCTGCTGAAGTGACTATAATTTGTTAGTAACTTAAATTGTAGATGAAAGGTTAAATGCATTATTCACTGGATGGTCGACAAAGTTGGAGTGGGCCCCATGCAAAAGTAGGCTGTTCCCTAGAAACTCGCAAGTCGTTAAGTAGTCTCCCACTTTGTAACCCTTAAAGTTCGATCTTAACTTTTCCTCCATAGGGAAAAACTTTGAGAAAGTTTACTGGCTTCTCGTCAGGCCAGTGTCGATATCCATATTCTTTCTGAAGCCAGCAGGCGTGCGGGTAAAATATAGATTTGACCAGAAAATCCCAAATGAAAGCCGTTAATTTAGTATACATAGAAAGGGTTAGGTTGTAGGTTTGGTCATAATAAGCCTTACTTGTTATTTTACTGTTATTGCGCATATTGCGTCGGATTAAATTGGTTTGGACCTGGATTACTTACAACGATTATATTTCACCGAGTGTTATACTTAGTTCATTAGCTTATTTATTTCCAGGATGAAAAATACAAGCCTTTTCTAAAACTTAAGACCTGATACCTTGGCCTCGAGCTCAGCAGGTTTAGAGTGAAAATATTAATCTGCCTATTAATGTTCACTGTTTCTGGCACACAGTTTCCCTTCTCCCAGGAAAGTCCTAACTACGCCTATAATTCCCTAATATCCCCTTTCCCTCTATTAAATTAGACTAGTGACGTCCGCCGGGTTTCGTAATATGGCTATCCCCCACAGTATACCCTCATAAAGGCATGTAACGCAATGTTATAGCTGTAATTGACCTTCCCCGCCTGTCCTTCAGGAGCTCTGCGTAATTTGAGTCCTGCATATTCCCCATTTACCATTAATGGTTCATTTGAGATTTTTAATTACTTTCACCGGGAAAGTTCCCAGGGGAAAGTTAGCCGGGCTCGGCCCGCCTCATTGATAGTCTGCCTCCTGTAATTAGTTTGGGGCTCGTGGCTTCAATAGGTTGTGTGATTTGATTTGCCGATTCTTTTGTCTGGGCCCAGCCAGCCGGGAACCCCGCCCCGGGAACCCCTCCTTCCAGCCCGGACCCCTAATTCAATCAGTGAATTTATTTGCGCCCTACTTCTAATATCTATCTTGCAATTTTCCTTCCAAATATGTCGCGAAATATTGACGAATTAGGTTACTACGTACGTACTGCCTTACTTAATGGAATTTTAGACTTCCTTCCCCCCTCCCCTTCTTGGCTGAGGGATGATAAATGGCAAAGGTCGTATCGTCTGCCATGAATTTCCTCATCTCCCATATGCGTATATGGAGATCAGTAGACTATGCTAATTTTGTTTTCCCGTCATTTTTCATTTCGTTACAAAGTAATATTATGTACATAATACAAAATACAATATACTCATTTCCCTTAATTACCATACGAATAATTGTAAGAATTACATAAAATTATTTGGAAGACAGATCCTTATTAAATTGATCGCTTGTTATGTCTTTGTAGTAGTTACTAGGGACAAGAGACAAGACTGGGTCACACGTGTGACAAGCTTTGTAATAAATAGTTTGCTTGTTTGCTGCCGAATGTTTACTCCGACTCCTACCTTTCATCTTTCATTAAGGAGCTGGAGAGTAAATGTTTGGGAAATATTTAAAGTGAAAGGTTTCGAATGGCTCATTAGAAGAGAGTGCCTGCTTTCACCATAAGTATATTAAAGCTTGAGTATATGTAGCAGGGGGGATTGTGTGCGTGGGACTGACGTGTAGGGGCTCAAGCTAACCTTATATAAAAGAAGAACGGATTTCGTTATGACACACAAGCTCTCTGACAGTTGACTTTGAAGATCCCTTACATCTGAAATTAGACCATAGACAAAACTAAAGTAGGATATAAGACTTTTCTTATCTGGAGCAGCCTCTGTCTCCTAATATTTGACATTGAGGCAAATGGAAGACCGTTGGGGGGGGGGGAAGCTGGTTTTAGTACTATCTCCTTCAATTACATTTAAGCGACTCCTCACAAAGTTCGTCCATTTATTAGGGAGGAAACATAACTTTTGCTTTATGTTGAAAATAAATGCTGTTTTGCAGTGATGCAGATTGGGGAAAGAAATTTTGGACGCTTTAAGCCGGAGTGCCTTTGACAGTCTCTCCTAGCAATACTTATAACGTTGATTTGGAAAGACCAGGAAAAATAATAAGTTTAAACTTAGATTGCTGTTTGCCGTGTATCGATTTTTGTGTTCCTCACTTACACTTCCTCGACACTCCGGAATATTACTACACGATCCCTCTATGTCAAATGCTTGGGTAATATTGATACCATAATTTGATTGCCGTAGCTGTAGTAAGCCCTTAGGTCTGAACATGGCACAAAGTGAGCTTCCTGGTTGACCGCATTCCCAATTTGACACTACTCTTCCCCGGTTGTCAACATCTTGAGAGGCCCTCAACACCAGCCGGAGAGAGGGACGGAACAGAAGGTTTTTAGTGGTGCTGGTACGGAACTGTTACAATGTGACTCTAGGGTTCCCCAGTGCACTAGAATCCTTTTGGCACTCTCTTTGCTCTTACTACTACATACTATGTTATAATGCGGAATGCGGCCACGTCAGCTGCGCCTCCCTAAAACTGAGGCGGCCTGTAGAGAGAAAAGAGAAAGCAAGGGGAAAGCAATCTTTCAAACTCTTCACGCCAACCATGCAGTTGATGCCGGTTTGTCCCAGTTCTCCCGGACCCTTCTTCTGATATGTCTATCTGTCAATGTGAGACTTCCTATCAAATCTCCCACGTCGGAACTTCTCGTCCTCACGCTCTTGTCCTACTTTTATATTTGTACTTTAAACGAGAACCTAGAAATGGATTGTCGAATTATTAATTTCCATACAAATTGGATCGTAAGCCTTACGCAGTATTTTATGGATATTGAGGATGAAAAGCTAAAAACTAGCGGCTTATTAAATGGGTCACAAGTTAAATAATTCAACCAGAAAAAGCATCTATTGGAATAATAATATGGCAAAATGCCATTCTAGTAAAATTATAGAAGTGTTAAAGCGTGAGATAAAGTGTCTAGGAGTTAGTTTACTATTCGATTTATTTACAGAGCTCGCCTTTGGCGGGGCTTCCTGGTTTTCGGTTTAATATATAACTTATTTTGGCGGGATCAATAAATGCAATATTTAGCTATCTTTTTCAGCTTATTAAACGAATACAGATAAATGTCTGTTAGCTTAGATTTAAATAAATATGCATCAAATAATTTTCTAATGCCCAAAATCAATTCACTACATTTACAGCAGGAGTTGTAGCAGAAGTCAAGCATTAGCATAGCATAGCCCATACTACAATAGTACTAGTAAACAGCTACGCATGTGTTACGTACTACAAAAGTTGGTGGTACATTATTGGTGCGACACCATCAGTCTTGCCAGTGTCAGAATGTGTATCAGTTTACTGCTATTCGGGGCGCCTGTATTAAAAAGTAATGAATCATTTTTAATGTACATTCACGTTCAGGTATACGCATCCATCCGCACATGCCCTCGTCCATTTCCATGCTATTATTTTCTATTGAGGTCTAGAAATAGGGGACTGAAATACTGTACGTGCTGAGCATTGGGCGATGCGATGGTATCATGCTGGGCACGGATCTTTGTTCATCTGTGCAAAGCTGAACCAATATTGGGTAAGCCTATTCCCTGACTCTGACTACCTCTGCGTATTGGCATGAGCGTAATATGGTCAAAGAGTGGTCGGGCTAAGATTTCACCTTTCACTTTTCACTCTGTATAACATTCATCACTCATGCCACAACCACCACCCTCTTCCTCTCCACTGCCAGCGCCACAATGAAAATATTCCGGCCTGGATCTGATTACTATCTCCTGGTCCATTTCAAAATTGGGTATGGCAGGACTCAGGCTCCATTGAGCGTCCCAGCCCATCTGCCTTTTTCATGGAGACAATCCAGCGGAGCAGAAGAAGGTATATTCATATCCCTTATCTCGTTTATTGATTCACGGGACGCTTTGTGACAAAATGCCTTTGTGCCCGGTGGAAGGGATGACTTGAGTTTTGGGCTGACCGCTGCTAAGGGTTAACCTCTACGGGGAAGTACTGGAGAAAGCTCTGCTTTCTAGGTCAGGTCAAGTCGTAGGCATAACTTTTGTTGTTTCCACACTCCATGGCGTTGTTGGTCGGCCTGCTATAGAAATACATTGTGGTGTAGACGGCGGCGTGGAATGCGGACTCTACAAAATTTTATCTGGTTTCTGAAAATAAAATTTCAATAAGTTGAGACTGGTGGTGTACAAAGTACAAATGTTATAGGGGCGCTTTGCCTGCTCCGCTCGAGTCCCAAGTATAAGTACGTACAGTGCTTCTGTTTGAAGAATTGAGAGGCAGAGAGACCAAAGTTGTCGGATTCCATCCAGAAAGTGGTACTTATGATCACGAGATTCCCCCTTTACTCCGTATCCCTTTGACCTTAATACAAGTTGTTCCCAAGGCAGTTGAGGCTATGAGCCTAGTTCTTCCTTTCTGATTACTAAAGCATTGGTCTCTGCTTTCTCCTTCCCGAGGACTCTATTCAGCCTAATAAACTTTCTCCACTCTCAAAGTTCGGCATAGGAAGGTTGCTGAGTGAATTACATATGCTCCTGCCCTCCTTTGTCTGCCCCACTTGGAACGAATTTTTAATCAAGGATTTTCCGCTGGCTCCTATATTTTGTAAGACCTACTTACTAACTGGGGCTGAAAAAATATTGATTTTTAATACCGGATAATGCTAATTCTAAGTCGTAATTTAGGAGAGTAGGGCTAGGTTTGCTTATATGATGACGTATTAGGGTACGTTGCTGTGGTTAGATTAAATAGGTTCTGTTAGATTAGGTTAGAAATGCAAAAATGGAATTATTCCGCTCTGTGTTATATGTTTTATGCAAGAAGTAGTTTTTTCCGACAGAAAAAATACAAACCCTTGTTAAGCCAGTGATTTGGGAATAAGTGGGCGGTCAGAAGCAGACGGTATCCCATGCCGGCTCAGGTGCAGAGTTCATATATTTAATCCGAATTTTCAGCTAGTTTTCGACGCAAAGGTCTTATAGGATGGTCTTGGTTTCTGTCCGTTCGTCACGCTTTAAATTACTCCCTGTATCTCAGATCTAAGCAGGCATAATAAGACCCTATTTGCCTGATGGCTGCTTCTTTGCTTTGTTAGACCCTAATTATTCTATAATGAAGGTCATACCACGCTTCACACAATATTAAAATTAGAACCCCTTACACTATATCTCAAGTCGTATCCCGAGAAGCAAAAATTGTGTGCATGGCTCGACACCGACGCATGTAGTTGACTGAGCACTTCTAATTCTTAAAAACATAAGAAGTTAAGCGGTTCATGTATAAGCCTAGAACGCATATTATATGTAAACTTAAGTTACATAACGCAAAGTATACCAAGCATTCCTTGTACGGAAACTCGATCTCCGAATCACACTGCATTAAAGTGTACAAACTTGCAAAAAGTTTTTCAAACTTTAGAAACACTCTGATTTATTAAATTCGATTTACACAACATGAAGTATAACTTAGACGAAGCATAACGTGCATATAAACTCGAACTATGTGAATCGAACAACATGACTGTCTCAAAGTTCGCGAATCAAATAAGTAAACAGAAGCCAATTTTATATAATGGTAAAATTTCGGGCAAGTTTATTTCATTTCTCATCTAAACTAGTTTCGCTGTTGGCATAGTAACTTTTCACTTTTGTTTTATGATAATGTCAGTTTTAAGGGCCTATTCTGAATTTAATTTTTTCCTACTTACACCTTTCGGTCTCAAGCTGCTGAAAGCTGTATTTTTTGTATTATGCAAATTTCCCCACCTTTAAGTAATTAATGGTCAATTTCTTTAGATAAGCTACTATGTACGGAAACGTATACTTAAGGTATTTGAGCAATTATTGTGTATTGTCGCCAGCTGCTTTCCTATGGACATATCTGTAGATATGCTATCAAGAGTCTGTTTAGGTTGTCAAGTGATCGTTCCCGTTTGTTCAGAGAAACTAAGTTTAGTTTTAGTAGCCCGATATGGATATGTGCTTCATATGTGTGTTTACTACTGGAGCCAGGCCTGTTTGCATATAGAGTTCTGATTGCCTCCTTGCGTGCCTCTCCCAATCGTCATGGAGAAAGGAGCAGAGAAGTATACACCCCAGCTTTCTTCCCCAGCATAATGTGTGTAATGCCGTTTTGTCACGGAATTCATGGATAATGATTCTCACACTTAAGTACTACATCAGCTACTACTGCACCAGCTAGCATTTGGAGCAGTCCAACTTTCTCTCTAAGCCGTGGGTCTGTTACTGAAAACTTACCTTTCTCCGCCTTTCGGATCGCAACTCATTCCCAGCCTCGAAATTCAAGATTAAGTGTTATGAGTAGTAAGTGTGTGTATGTGTGTGTGTTTGTAAATGATGAATTGACTATATCTCCGCACATGGCTGCTTTCCTTATTACAATGTTTTTCCCTACGGTCTTGAGTTGAGTAAGGGCTTATCGTTAGTGTAGGTAAGCTTAATACTAAATTTTAATGCGGAATTCCGAATAAGCTGAGTCGTAATTCACAATGGGTGGTGGACGAAAGTTTAATTTCGACTTAATATTATTGATCCATTCAATTATAGATGTTCGCATAATAACGCACATTGTTAAAGATTAATTAAATCTACTGGCTAAGTAACTGTTGTTAGACTTGTTTAAATTCCGTTAATTTTTTTGTAGCGTCTGCACTACAAAAAACTACTTTAATCCTTCCAAACTTAGTTTTACGGTCAGCTTTTTTTGCATTTTATGCTAAAATCTATATTCATGTAGTATTTAATACAAACCTTTATTTCCATTACAGAATGCCAATGCATTTATACAATAAAATCTAGTTATGCATTATTGTTTACCGGCAGTAATTTTTAAAAGCTTGAAGTCTGAATTAATATTCCCCGAACTTACCTGCTACGAAATGCCGCATTCTAAATCACGTATTTGCCATCCAAATATTGATTTTTTTTTATATTTAGGCATAGCTATAAATTAAATTTATTTAGTGTACATAAATCTGTTATTCAGTTTGCAGATGATGAAGTAATTCTTGATCTTAATTGTTTCAGCAGTAACCTGCCAATCTTGAAACTGACTGCGTATTATGTGTTGAATATTTAAATCCAATGCACGTCTGGAAGTTTTTCGGTTAATGGTTATAGCTACAGCAGTTGGCCATTTCCAATTTATTTTTCCAATTTCCTTCTTGCATATTTAGCAGTTGATTAAGTAGAGATCAAGGGTTGGAGAGGAGACGCATATACTGCAGACGGCGCTGATGTTGGGCGTTGATTTAAGCCAATCGGAAGATTCCCCAGACTCGATTCCCATTACGTTTCGTCTCGCTAAGCTTCCTTTGTTCCCCTTTTCGCAAGGGAATAGGAATTGCGAACAGCAGATGGTAGCCTGGTGGTAGCTTGACTACGTTTAGCATACGATGGTTTTTTCCCCACGACTCCTCCGTAGTAGTTTTTGCAGTTGTGTTCCTAAAGGGTTCGTTGGTTGTAACTTTTTTAGTTGGAGCCGCATCCTTCCTTGCCAATGTTTTAAGCCAGCCAGCAGGCACAGCCAAACTCCAATATAATGGCAATAGCATGAATCTTTCCCTGTCCTCCTGTAATGCTTCATGGATGGGCCTAGTACATAGGAGTCTGTAATTTCCCTGCCTAGGTGAGTTTTTTCTGTGTTCTCAGGGTGGACGCGTACCAACTACTTTGGCACATTACTCTCGGCATTAGTTATGCTGTAAAATGTACGGCAGTTGAATAACAGTTCTCGTCCAAGTGACACTTCTTGCCAAGAGAAAGAGACAGTTAGTGCAAGGCTTAGGAAGTAGCCTACCTATGCCAAAGTTCTGCTAACCCGGCCCTAATGAATACACGTTATAGAGACTCATAATTTTTGTGCCCGAACCATTTTCTGTGCAGGTGTGTTGTAGTTGGAAGGGATTCAAAGGCTTACCGACTCTGGACCATTTAGAAGAGTACTACTACACTATATTGCACCAAGGCATTCTGTAGTTAGTACCTACTACGAACTACGAGAACACTCGGTGAAATGTAGAGCATCTGACATTTACATTTATTTTACAGTAAGACAGTGCGAAGTGATTTTAATATTGTTCAATCGGCTAACAAACAGCTCTAGGCTTTAATACCATTGAGCAGAATAATACATAGTCATTAGTGGAACTGTTATGTTCACAAGGGGTCGAATTCTCCAGAACACGATCTAATCACCAAATGAAGTATTTTGAGCGCAACAGAATGTTCGTAATCAATCTCGTGTGGTAAGTTTTCTTACTTCTTTAATAAGCCAATTTAATAAATTTCCCTGAATTGACTGCCAATTCTGGATTCTAGACATGCTTTTTCCGCATTCCGCATATTGAACGTATACATAGATTCGTTGTGACTTGTGGCCCTGTTTGCTAATCTTTAATCATGCAAAGGAATTGACATACCTTCATGGTTCCTATTTCTCTTTTGTAAGCGCAATATTAGAAGAGTTAGCGAATAATTGTCTGGCTAAAATCAAGCGGCTTTGAGGCTTCGCATTTCACATTATTTTAATAATGTTATTTGTTGACGAATCAGCCCATACTAATACTCTACCGGGCATAGTTTTCATAATGACTCGTATTTACTGTAGCATAAAAAAATACTCTCGCGTTAAAGTAAAATTACCTAAAGGAAAAAGTGGCTTTATGTGGAATAAATGCGTTCTTATTCTTGTAGTCCGGACCTATCCTAACCTAGCTTAATGTTATCGAATAAGAAGCAGAAATATGGCCTTATGTGCACTGTATATCTTAAGTTTTATCCGTTTTATGCTAAAATCTCTATATTATTTTTTTTTGCATAATTGCGGAACATAGTGCTTTTCCGCACACATAGCTGTGTATTAGGGGCCAGAAGGGCATTTCTTGATAGTAGTCGTAGTCAGTTAGCTGTTCTGGGGGCTACCTGTCTGTTTAGTATTGAGAGGCCCGTAAAACGTCGGATGGTCAGTATTTCCTGGCATGTGGAAGATACGTTTTACTCAACCTGTAAGTTCAATGTCTGGTCCTCCTTCAAATTACGGTTTCAGGTCTATTGTGAGCAGGCCCAATTGTATGATTTACAGGATGGTCATATTTATAGTTGATGTAAGCATGCTCGCTTTATTCTTTGTCTTGACTTTGAATTCATTTTGCATTCACTTCCAAATAAAGAGTGCGTCCCTACTAACTATTTGTAATTAACCAAAAATAATCCATATAAGTATCGAGTGGAAGCTGAAGTCTGGGAGGGACCTACCTGCTCACTCCTTAATAGTAAAAGGACCTAATGAGGAATGAAACAAATGCCATCTGTCATCTAGTAATCAGCCTCCCTACGCTTCGTAATGCTGACTTCTCAAAAATGGTCCAGGGCTTTTAATTTGACATTTGAAAGGATCCAGGGACCAAGGGAAGGGCAGCGCTTAGGAGTGAGTGGGATCAATAGGAGCCAGGCTAAGTGGAAACTGTTGTCTGTTGTCATACAGACTAACAAGGATCCTTAACTATAAGTGTACGTTCGTTCGTGACACGCCTTCCATTTCTGTGACGTTGAGGAGGATGTGACGCACTTTTTAAGGTCATCCCAGCATCATACGAGATCTTCCCATCAGCTGACGAGAATTGGGCTGGACAGGTTCCAGTAGTAGTTTTTGTTACGGCACGCTGCCTTCTGCGACGCAGATTGGAGTCCACACTGAGCCACAATCTGTTTCTCCTCTTCTGGCATGAGATCTTTATTGTCTAACGGTGTAGCCTGATCAAGGATATGCATTACTCAGCCACAGAGGCTACTGACTACTACGTAACCTGTCCATTGTACACGGTACATATTGTAGTAGATACCATGTATTAGGCAAGAAGGTGGAGGGGCAAAAAATGAGGTTGATGAAGTCTTTTCTTCATCTGAATACTATGCCCAAAAGTTGTTTTTTACTCTCTGTAGCAGGAGTACGAAAAGTTGGCTGATTTCTATTGTTCTACAATTGGTTGAGAACTGGATCCTTAGATGCTCTATCCTGTGAGCCTGTAGACTGTACTATTTTGGTTTATGGTGGGCCGGAGCACTATTTGGATTTGGATACGCTCTTGCGTAATTGAACTATACTTATTTTATTGTACTGAATAAATAGAATGGGCCCTCCAATTAAAAGTCTTTACTCTAATGCATGTGTCTTGTTTCGTTCATGCTGGGGATGATGAAGAGAGACGACGAGAATGGTCGTAAGGTTAAATATTGCGTATCCTACATATAGTAGTGATTGTTAAGTCGAGGGATCCTGCTGTAACTCTGCGGCCGTGTGCGAGCTGTCATTCCATCTTCAATAGACGCCTATCTGCTACAGTACAGTATTGTGTTCCTCGTCAAACACAAATGAGAAAGTTAGGATCTGAGCTCGAGCTCTAGTATTACATCAATCAAGTGGACCACATGGGGAACTAAATCTTAGCTCTCATTCAACGAATTGTAATCATTGATAAAGTGCAGAATATTCTTAGGAGTTGCCTTACATTCGTATTTGCACGGATTAGGTTCCAAGCCAAGACTCACTTCTCACTTATAATGCTATACTGGGTGTCTTATTATTACTATGATTATTTGGGCTCCCTTGGTCCTTGTGTGAATTTCGAATTCCTAACTTTAAGATTTAATTCCATCCTTGTCTCTGTACGTTGCCACACACTACATTGCATTGCATATCGTTGTACCAAAGATTCACTATTTGAATCTGGTTGGTATTTAGGGAGCCTATTTTATTGGAGCCATATTGGTGTGTTTCTGATAATCATTTGTTAAATGCTTTCACTATACAACATAGAAGTACAGCTTATTGTTATAATTGGATTTGATTTCCTAAGTTTCAGTTAGTATTTGCGAGGCCTTTTGAGGATGTGTGTTTCATACGCTGTTTTGATATAAATACTCTGCTTCTGTTACTACTTACTACGACGTTGTGCTAATTATTCGGGCTCGTGTGCCTGTCAGGGGAGTCTGCCTTTCTGCTTGGAGTGGCCTACAAATGTCTTATTAAAACTGATGATGTATTACTTTCCATTTCATATCTGTATCAGTGGTGGTTTATGACTGACACAACCTTATCCAAATAGTATCCTTTTGTGGTTTAGGAAAATTAAAGCTGTGCTAGGTTTTTAAAACTAGGTATTACTTCCCTTTAAATCGGCTTACTACTGGATGGCGTTAATTTACTGTGTGGTAGGTTGGCAACCATAATAAGCTCCTTGTCCAGCTGTATTACTACGATGTTCCAGGTACTACGACCATGTAATACTCCTTGTACACATCGATTTCGCCAATGAGAATGAGCTCACTCAAAGGTCGGTTTTATTGGCTGGATGGATTGCGAAAACTGAAGGTCCTCCTTTGGTTAACCTCTTTCTCGGTTTGGAAAAGTACAGATAGTACCTACTGTATATAGGTATTGTTAATACATGCGTAGGCATAATAACTAAACCTAAACCTTGCTCTTGTTTTATACAGTTAGCATAACATTGCTAAATGTTTTCTGGGACTGATCACTAATTACTGCCCATGCTAATTTATGACTTTTATGAATATTGAGAAGAGATTCTGATCGGGTTCTGGGTTCTATAATTTATACTACATGTTAAAGTTCCCAATAACATAAGTTACCGGTTTTACAGGTAAAGCAAACAAAATCAAGTCCGTCTGTAAATGTGTCTGAGTGAGACTACTAACTGGCACATGTTATACTTTATAGATGGACTCGTTTAGAATTGGATGAGTTTTGCAACTTGATTTTCTGTTAGCCGTTTACTCATTCATGGGCCTAGGACTTAGTAGTG
Organism: Hypogastrura burkilli; assembly: GCA_034696285.1. Lineage (NCBI taxonomy): Eukaryota > Metazoa > Arthropoda > Collembola > Poduromorpha > Hypogastruridae > Hypogastrura > Hypogastrura burkilli. The sequence continues at coordinate 36,639 of JAQFZY010000079.1, read as the reverse complement.
AGTATGGGCAACAATCTAGTGCTAATCTCTAGTCTCTAGTCTAAATTTAAGTTTACAATGATGCTAGAGACAGGATGAGAATTTAGGTGAGACAGGTTGTGCGTTGGGCTGGGTTTCTCTGTTTCCTGATTTTTCCGGGCGATACATCTCGTCACTGTCTCTGTTAATGTGAATCTAGCACACGGCCAAAGTAACATGCGTTCCAGCCTAATCTATTTCCTCTCTATTGTTTTAAGTTCCTTTAGAGCTTCACGGTTTTTACTATGTAGAACTCATTAGGATAAAGTCCCTCTGTCCCGTAACCCGAACATTGTGTTACAAACTCGTTATTGAACCATTATTTTTGTTTATTTTGGCCCAGGATTCTTATTTTTAGTGTTCCGTTTCCACCAAGCCAAGGAGGGATGGGAATTGATAGCTCTGCATCCAGAGGATTTCAGAAATGTATCTAACCCTCATAAATAATTCCTGGCTTGGCGGTTGGGCTAAATGGAAAATAAAATGTAATGCAAGCTTGAACTGAGGAAGTTGTCCATTTCTCCATTTCATGTTCCAGTATCATTGCATACTCTATTTCGTAAGGCAAACTCCGAATAAGGTTTCTAGCTCAGGCACCCGCCTCCTTCTGGGAGGTCAGCAATAGAAATGCAATAACCCAAATCCTTTGTTCCAGTTCTAAGGGCAGGACAGAGTAGCAGGCATAAAAGCAAATTGCAAAATGTTCCTTACAATACATACATCTGGGAGGGCTTCTTCGAGGGCATAAATGCTTGGTTAGTTCTGAAATGTTCTCACCTGTACAAAGCTAAATATTCACCTGGAACATTTTCTTTTATGGCCTTCGTGGTATTGTGTCAACTTCTCTAACTGGAAGCGGAAAACAAATACTTGTTTAAAAAGAAAAAGTCTAACACATTCTCAACGCGGTTTAATAAAAAACACATTTCAATTGTATGCTCAGACTTCCTATCCGCATTAGTTTCGTCCTTCTTCAGATTTGCAAGCTTAGCAGGTTAGGTAATCCATATTCCATCGATACATCTTGTAGAATAGGTATATTCATATTTAACATTGAAAACGACGCGTATTGGAAATACGTGGTCACAGAATTTTCTATACATATAATGTAAATAAACACCGTTTCTAAATCTATGTCCATCTATGTAAGAGTTGTGTGGACATGTGACATTAGGCTGATTTATATTTTTTATATTCGGAATTTAGGGAATTGTAAAGTAACGTGACAGTAAGGAATGAAAAGCCTGTCTCCCGTAATTTTATCTTGTGACTTTTTGTTTTATGCATGATGTAACGAGCTCACGTCTTATTAGTCCTATCTGAGTAGCTCCTGCTCAAACTTCTTCCCTGTAATTTGCCAGTTTTTTTTTCTCCTGCTGCATTATGTTCCCTGTCTTCAGGATGACATTTTATATTATTATTGGCTTGTGAATGTGCAGGTGGTTTCCCTATTAGTGTACCTGATGCTTAATGGCGTACTATTAAGACATAAGTTAAACTTAAATGGTTGTCCCCTGCCTTGGCACCGGCTTTGTTCTAGGGGCTAAGGCGCGGTATATTTTGCGCCCATATTCGTTACGGTTTAGCTTTTTTGCATACACCTACTCTGTGATCATGGGCTTGGTTTCCTGCTCAAGCTCAAGCCAACTTAAACTTTGTTCTTCGGCACATAATACTTTTTTCCACTGCTTTGCTCGCTAGTCGCGTCGTTGAGCCTGGGTGTAGTTGAAGTGTGAATGAATTTGTGGGGGCAGATGATAGATGAATTATAATTCTCCTTGTCGAATGGCTATACTACTCAAAATTAAAGATTTGACCTACAATATGAAAGTGAACTTGTCCTGCAGTTCTTGCCTAGTAGCTAAACAGTAGGATTCTATTAGGTACTTTTGAGACTGTGCTGGGAAAGGCAAATAAATTGTGGGCACGTAGATTTAAAATGATTAAATATGTCAAGCCTTTTCATCCTACTGCATTTATAAGAAACTTTGACCATCCCCCGTCCCATGCATGCTTATCTCGGCAATCTAACCATGAATAGGCTGCATTCGCAGTGCTCAGTGCCGGAAGTAGGCACGAAAAGTTTCAAGCGGAAAAATTAAAATAAAGAAATGCACTTTGGTCTGGTATTGTATTAGCTCGTCGTTGCATGATGATTGCATTCCCTTAATCCAATGTTCTATGTAGATCTCATTAAGCTACTGATCTCCGTCGTCCCTTTCAAGTTCAAGGAGTGATCATAATGCATGTGGCTGGGTCCCAAGAATGGTTAGCTATTGTGCTCCGAAGTGTTGGTATTTAGGCATTGTCTGTACCTGTACGCCGGTCCATGCGCAGTACTTCTCTGCCTATCTCTGCTTTCATCTTCAACCCTGTATCCTGTATCAATTGTTTTCGTACTGGTCCCCAAAGGCTCAATTAAGGATGTAAATGGTAAAGTTCATGACCTTTGGGCATGCGGCCTGGTAATTCAATTTATTACTTAGGATTTCTAGGGGAGGGAAGGTGATGATAATGCCGGCATGTTTTCGTGTATTCACGTTCTCCTTCTACATATGTAGAACTCCGTGTATTCGGATTCTGTGTAACATATTCCGATTCTTCATAGCCCTATTTTTGTTGGGCTGATGCGGAGGCCCATTAGTGAGAGCGGGAGGGGTGAATGGCTCATAGTATTATGGAGTATAATGCTACGTAAGACGTAGTGCTTTATTTCAGGCTTCGTACCCGAAATAGAAGCCTTCTTCTGATATGGGAATAGTGAGCAGGAAGATGAGACTTGGAAAGGTAGTTACAGATTTGAAATGAACTGAATCAAAGGAAAGGGAAAAGAAGCTCCTGCTTCTGTTTCAGCTCCACTGAGATGAGCGTCAAAATAAGAATCCTGAGAGCCTTTGATAACTGAATGAGTCAAAGGAGTTAATGAGGAAATCAGTTTCCTGGTGCTCTCTGGCTCTGCATCTATAGTGGATAAATGGTACAGTAGTAGTAGGGATCCTTAAGCCTCCAATGTTTTAATTGTTTATATGTTAGGCTGGCTCTTTCTCCCCCTAGCTTTTTGATCTTCGGATTGTAGATCTAGCGTGCTATGTCTGTCGTAGCTTCCGAGATCCTATCATTTCATCGGAGTAGTAACTCAGTTCCGAAAAAATAGACTTAATATTATACTATTAGTTATTACTTTACTTATATTGATAATTAGTACTTACCTAAATTGAATTCCGATACTTGCGATTAAGTACATTTACCAAATGGACTTTTGAAGTTTTTCAGATGTGAGAACTTCTGACTGTGAAACTTGTTAGAAGATGCTTTCAATGCATTTCAAATTCCATCTTACTTGCAGTATATCAATTGACTTATTTGACGCGAAAAAACTTTCTAGTAAAAATCCTAAGTATTAATAGAATTTACTTTAAATAGTAATCAAGTACTTCTTCAAATGGCGGCCGAAAAATGTAAACTCCAAAACGTTAGGTAGATAGTTTAGTTACATTGGGGTGAGATTTAGTTATTAGTTCATTATGTATTAACCGTATTAAGTTAAGTCACTGTTGAAAAATTCGATTCAAGTTCGGTTAGGCGTGGTGCTGGACACCAAAAAGCTAATTATGCGAAAAACTATTTCACGCCAATAATAGCACCTTATAGCCTCTAAACTGTTTCCCACATAAATCAGCCTTACGTGATTTAACTTTGCAGAGGTTCCCAGGTCCCAACTCCCAAGCCGAATCCATCTTACCTGCGCTGTGTACGTGTGTATATTATTTCCGTAAATATTGATATTAATGTCTGTAGGCTAAATTCCTGTCAATATCAATACTGTAAAACGAATGTGGCTGGTCCCCCAGCTTCCTGTCTTGTAGCTTTGATTTGTGTCTTGTGTAGCATTTGAGTTTTTGGCAAAAGCCAAGTTTTGCAGGCTAGAGGTTCTCAAGAGCTGAGGGCAATGGTAGTAAATACCCGAGTCCCAAGTCCCAACTCCCAAGTCGTAAAGTCAGGCCCTGAGTACCAGGCAAAAGTCTCAGGTTTCAGCGCACAATAAAATATAAAGTTTTAAGGCTCCTTCCCTATAAAGACTGGGATTAGGACGGTGAGGCTCAAGTATGACTTAAGGCTCCGGAAGTAGAGGGAGGATAAAAGAGGGCTGTGGGAACTATGAGAATTTCTCAGGTGCCGACAAAAGGCTTGAAAATACTAAAGTGGAAATTGAACAATCATTCCTCCGAGTATTTTAAGGCTCGGGACAGGAATATCAAGTGTCGTAAAAAAGATTTGGAATTTTGGTGATGGCTCAGGCACGCATTTCCTAGCTAGTTGCTTCCCGTCGCAGCGCCCGAAAATTGCCATCTGAGCGCTTTTGAGCCTCACCACCTTATGCTGTAACCAAGGTTTGGCGCACAAGCACCGTAAAGCTAATAATGCAGTATGTTGCAGACCAAGTACCAGATGAGTATCTATCTGAATGTCACCGATATCCGATATATGTCTATGTATTTAATTGAGAGACAACTGTCAAGTACAGGTCGCTATTATGGAATGAAACAAGAACTAAATACTGGTAGTTCACAGCAATTCCTAGGACTTTATCTTGACTAACAAAACAATCCCACATAAATCTGCCGGAGAAAAAAAAATGTTTAGAAGAGCAATAACAGTAGTTTAAACAAACTCACTAATATATACTTTTTAAACAATCTCATGATTTCTCAAATAGCACGTAATTTGGCCTGATTTTGTAAACAGTATTTCATTAAAGTAACCTTACAAATTCGTAGAAAACTAAAAATGTAACGTACAGAGAGCACACTGTAGTACTCTTCGTAAATTCGGGTCATTAGTCATTATAACAGTACTTCCGTTGTTCGACCGTACGCTAAACGCGTAGATTACGAACTGAGTATCAGTTATATTTAGTTCTGCAGAGTCGCTTAAATCAGATTCTTGTCCAGATAAGTTCAATATTGATTTTAGGCTGTAGATGATAGGCAAATATTGGAGGCGGAGGCTCCAGAATTACACCATCCATCCTCTTCATATATACGGCCCGTGGAACTCTCCAGCAGGTGGTTATGAAATATGATTCTTGGCTTTTGGTTGATGAGTAAGATTATGTGTATTTTGGAGGGACAAGAATGAGCTATTAGCAGGGATCGTAATTCGTATTAATAACTTTTCCCCTTATTAGGGTATGGTCCTCTCCGGCTGATATATTAAGTAACTAACAAACTTTTCACTTGTACTTGTAGTTTGAGGCTATCCGGACACGTAAGAAAAGTGTCCTAACGTTGACAGCCGCCTCTATCTTCTTCCCGTCGGTTTTCATTTGAGGGAGGTTTAGGCCCAAGTGGTACTTATAGTGCTAAATTCATGAATGATGTCACGTTAAAGGATTAGGTAACTGGTACGAACTGAGCCATCTTATCGAGGAACCAAATGGCCTTAATAAGTGTGCGTCCTGCTGGTGACAAGTGACAATGTCTTATAGGACAGGATATGGTTTAAATATATTAATCCGAATCGGTGCTAAAATTTCTGAAGGTTGTAAAGCGAGAAATAGAGGACTATTTCAGAGAGTTCTAACTAACATCTGATAATTTTGTGTATTCTTTGGGAATTTTGCATTTTGCAATCATACGTTTGAGGCTGAGGAACGTTTTTTTTTGGATTGAATGAAAATGGAAATGTGATTTTTGCCAAAGAAACCGATAAAGCCAGAGAACTTGGGCAGACCTTATACGCCGTGCAATAAATTACAAGTCAAAGAATTAAAATTCTGACCACTCAAAATGGTGTGGTTAGAGGTTAGCTGGGCATTTGTACCTTGGCTTGGGTAAGATTCCCAAGCCTGGCTCATTTTATATGTACGATATTTATAGTTTTTACCTCATTGTCCATACTGTCCTCCTCAAATATTATGGGATGGAAAGCATATAATATGAGAGTTAACAATTGCCCATAAAATGGTTGAACTGCAGTGGATACTGCTAGGTACCTACATCCTATCTATGGCAGAGATACATATTTTAGCGGAAAGAGTTCCCAAAATGGGCTAGGTGATAAAAACATAAAAAGTGAAAATTGGAGTTAGTCATGACTGTCTCAGCGCAGTAAACCTACCTTAACATTTGTTCGTTTGGCCGGACATAAACTGCAGATATCCGTTGCATGTGCTATTAGTGGAGCTACCCCAGTGCAGTCAGTAATGTCGGATCGAGAGCAGAGACCTGTAGTCATGCAATCCCAGGTAATTGACGTACAAATCTAATGATGACTCTTGTTAAAAATATAAAAAGAGGCTAAGTCGTAGCTTTCGCATCCACATCCACACTTTCATATTATTGTATATCCGGCTCTGATGTGGAATGGCTGTATTTACGTTACGCCATTTACTCAGTTCCACGCATTCAATAGGTCCAGTTGTGGTCTGCCCATGGGAAGCCCCTTCTATGTATCTGTATTCATATAAATATTTATATTTAATGCTTTTTCCTATTTCCGATCTTGTTAGTATCATCCGAATTCAAGCAGTACGATCCCTAACTATTTGTACCAGCACCGAAATTATTCCCAGTAAGTATACAAAAGGCATCGGCATTTGGAATTATATATGCATTTCCAAAGCTCAAATTGATAAGTTTTACTGCACGAATGTTATTCTTATTACACGGCGATTCCTGGACGAGTTTTGACTAATTAATTCGCCGAGTCCAGTAGCCAATACAATACCTTTTTTTGTGGTAGTATCACAGGATCATGAATTTATCCGTACTAGGCACTACATAATGCAAAATTAAGATCTTATGGGAAGTATTAGATATATATTGTATGATAAGTGAGTATATTGTTGAGCCTGGTAGTCTTTTTCTTTTGGAGGCAGGATGAGTTGTGAGCCGCCAAGTCAGGCCAACTGTTTGCAAACTAAGTATTAGGCAAGGATAGTTTTAATACGCAAGTGTTAGGATATGACGACACTTTTGAGGAAAACCGTTCTTTCTCACTTGTCATTTCCCACTGCCTTTTGTGCTCCGGCTTTCCAAAAATTCCAACCTTGAGCCGAGAATAAAGAATAAGTCAGAGAGGTCCATGCAGTACTTCATGATTTATTATCTGTGTTTCAAGTCTCTTCCCCGCAGCCGTCCAAGTCCAAATCTACTTACTTTCTGCTCTGGTGGGATATTTTAGGGTTAGAGTTCAAAGTCGAGACTAGTCTCGCCAACTGTACACAACCTCAAAAAAATTACCTGTCAACTTCGGGTATATACAGCTTGAAAGGAATTTTCTCTCTGACTTACTGCGAGCTCAACCTAACTTGGCGTTGATTCATAATGCTCATGTCCAGTCAATTACTGTAGCCAGGAGAGGATGAAACTTCCATTTTCCAGCCTTTAACGAATCTAATTCTATTTGGGCAGCTTCCGGCGACCTAATTTTCAATCGTACTATGGACTAAAGTACTAGCTACATCATGGGTTATGTTGATGACAGGTGCAAGTATGACAGAGGAAGGTTTGTTTGTTTGCCCTGGCCGTTTCTCATTTGCAATTTTGGATTTGAACCTAATCTGCTGATTTGTAAAAAGGCTGTAAAGAGTGTGTCAAAGTCAAAGGTGAAAGGTTTTCCTGTTCTGCTTTGACTCCCAGCTCGTGACTTGTGTGTATAAGGCTGAGTGGGAGAGTGTGTTGATTTGGCAATTTTCTTGCCTTTTCGATTCAGCACGGTTTTGTAACAGTAAAATATATAGGATTACTCTTGTACTACAGTAATTTAATATAATGGGGGTTAAGTCTTTCTGAGCTGGGTTGTCTGTAGTTCGCGACTTGTTGCATCAGTTTAGCCAGCCTCGTACGTTAGAAATTGAATAATTTAGTCCTGCAACTAAATAAGCACATTTTCATAATTACAGCCTGCACGCGTTTGTGCATTCAAGTTTAGGACTACAAATGGAAATTCTTATAAGGGTTTTACGACGAGCAAGTACAGCAAAGTATAACATGCTTAGCCGAGTCCTTAAATCCCTACACAGTATAAACACAATTGGCACAATTTGCTCCCGGATTAGCTAATTTCATGTGATAACCCTGAAAGCTCTTATTGCAATTCACTCTATGTTCTGCACTTTTCTGTAAGTTACATAGTTCGTAAGGTATGTGCTAAGTGCCCGTTAAGGAGAGCTACGATTCTCTAGAGGCTCCTCCATGTTCTTGTTATTCTAATTCCTGTTCTCAATAACCATTAATATTTTACAACCAGGTTTCGAATGGATCGGACTTTCTAAACTTCCAAAATAAGACTCACGTAAATAGACTGATATAGGAGTTGATGGCAGGCTGATTCGGACTTTCCATAGTTAAGTGCGATGTAAGGCCTCCAACTCTTTAAATGGAGCTATATGGGACCTACCCTAACAACGCTGAGCAGCGCTATCCCCACACTACAAAGAAATATTGTACAAATCATAATTTCCGCTCGTTTGTTTACAGGACTTGTTGATGGTTGATTAATTTACTTCGTTTTAGTAGACCTAATTGGAACGTTACAGTTGGAATTTAAATGGAGCTATATGGGACCTACCCTAACAACGCTGAGCAGCGCTATCCCCACACTACAAAGAAATCTTGTACAACATCATAATTTCCGCTCGTGTGTTTACAGGACTTGTTGATGGTTGATTAATTTACTTCACGTTTTAGTAGACCTAATTGGAACGTTACAGTTGGAATTTTTCTGATAAGTATACCGAAATTTTTGCACGTGGTAAATACGTGGTACCACCACAGTAGCCGGGTACTGTTTCAGAAAGCTGAGCTCGAGATTTAAAACCTATCGACTGAACGAGTCCTTGTCACCGTGATCTGTATAAATCATAAGGATTTAGTATGGTTTTAGTCCCCTGCTTTGAGGCTCTCTTTCAAATCCAGGTTGGCGTTGTTGGAGAGAGTGAGAATATAAATCATTGGAAATAGACTCCTCGTGTTAGTTCATTTCTTTCAATTTGGCATGCTCGGTTTAGTTTTGAATCCTTTGTTTTTCTGCAATAAGTACGGAGACTTGGGTGTACTACACGTTGTATTTATGGGAATGACGAGAACGTGTAGTTTCTGAAATGTATCCACAGGCCACAGCCAGTGGCTTGAATTCAGTTCTTGGTACCTCCACAGCCGAGGATCTGATGAAATAGAGAGGACTGAGTAGAAATAGATAGTTCACGTCTTCCTTTCACCCAAATATGGAGCAGAAAATTTTATCATTCAGCCGGATCCGTTCTCAGCTTTACCCCATCCGTGATTATCCCCCTTATGATTCTGACTTAGCCAGCATAGCATCGTCACTCGTCACCCTGCATCAGGCCTCTTTATTAATTAATCCTGAGCTCTGAATCCTGAATGGAGGAGTCATGCTCAGTGATCGGGATCGGGCCTTTCAGGCTCAGCAAGTGAGCTGCCGAGCACCCAGTTCTTCAAAGAAATGTTCTAGTTCTACTACGCCTAATTTCCCAATTCAATCAAGCCAATAATAATTATTGCTAAAGAGACTGGACTCTTCTGAGGGGAGTACAGCTGTCCCGTGCCCTACCCTTAAGTACAATGTAGTTACGGCCATTTTCCTCGTGACTTTTTAAAGGGGGGCTCGTGAGGCACGCCGAGACAAAGATGAAAGTTTGGAGAGGCTCAGTTTACGAGGAAGTTCGGGAGACGGATCCTTGTCTTCAGCCACTTCAGCCGCTTTCCATATCTCATTCCTAATTCCGTGGTGATGATGATGGGTGATTGGGGCGGGAGTCCTGCATTTAGTAATACTCCGCTTTTGCGTGCTCGTGCGGCCTGATCTTTTAACCCCCCGTCCTTTGTCTACTGTTTTATGAGTGGGGGTTAATTGTTTCGAGAACATGAACTATGGCCTTTGAGAAATGTTAGCTGCAATTTAGTTAGGCCAGCATAATCCCTTGTAATCATTTGGCTGGATCAATTTTTGTCTTGCGGCATAATGCATTGTTTCAATAAACAGCTCAGGACTTGATCGGTGAATACTAAATACTTTGTTGTATATTACATTTTCAGCAACAGTAAGAGTATGCTTTAAAATACCTAATGCTTAATCGAGAATGATGGAGATTATACTTTTATATTAAGTGTATCTATACTATACTATGCACTAAATAACGGGATTTTTGCTGTACTTACAGAAATATATTTCATATACAAAAATTATTAATAATAAAATAATTGGGTTGGTTCAAAATTGACTGTTATTTGGTGTGAGATGATGTGAGATATTTCAAATTAAAGTTAGATATTTTCCATGTAAGTCTAACAATGTGACTGAATCCAATTAAAATGCTTCTTCCTGTACCGTTCACAGCAAGCCGAATAAAGTATATTTCTAGATTTAATAAATGGTTTCTTGTGCTTCGGTTGTTGAAGTAAGTGAATAAATTTGCAGAGCAGTTAAGTTGGAATATACTTATACTTAAACCGTGATGTTAAAAACAGTATATCACTGAAATATTCTGGATCTGCTGCTATGAAGTTGCTATTGCAATTTCGTCAGTCTGCCTCTCGTGAATTGCCATTTTCGTTCTCAATCCTAGCTGAATAAATATTTATTGTCGGATCTCCGGCTCAGACTCCAGAATTTAAAGTGGAATGAGATTGATGGACTGAATTTCAAGTAATTCGTAGTCCGTCCTTTTGAATTGGTTGGCAAACAGGAGAGCGGGTTCTGAGTCTTGGGAAAGGGATGCGGAGATTAGAAAGATATGAAGGAAGAAAGGAGCCCTGGCTCGGAATCGGGAATGCATTTCCATTTTTTCTTGGTCTCGAGGGCCTGTCGCAAAGGAGTAGTGTAGTCACTATTCCCAGATCCTCAAGATCTCTGTCAATACTTCAGGAGTCCTGGAATAGTAAATGTACACATATTAGATCTAATATTTACTTGGGCCCATCTACGCACACGGCCTTACGTAAGTATAAGTAGGTGTGGGATAAAGTATAAACTGACAACCGTTTCATTGGAATTGAGATGAAACACTTTGATAGAGGAATCAAATTGTATATGCATGTCCCAGCTCATCACATTTTCATTCCTACCTAAACTGGAATAGTTTGTATTGGAGCCAGATCCAGCCTCGTGCCTGTCTGGATCTGATACGAATCGTGCTAAAATCATTGTCCTTTGCTAAATAAATATGTCACTTCCGTTTCAATTGACAATTTGGCTTCTTCTGTTTAAATCTTTAAAATGCATTTAGTCCTGATTCCTGATTTGACATTTATTGAAGACTTTGACGTCTCTTTGTACAAATATTGAAGCTGTGATGGACTTTGAGTCAGATGCGCTTCAGGCTTAATGTTGATGTTTTATGCTTTTGTATTACTACCAATACCAATTTGCGTACTGGCCTTCTGTCCTCTAAAAGTAATATAGTGCTGGGCTTAACGTCCGACAATTAATTACTCTCCCGAACCTACAGCAAATCCTTGCCTATAAATTGCATTAGAAAATAGGGGATTTATGCAAATACTATATTTTTGAAAGTAAATTGCATGACGGGCCACCGGACACGATCCCATACTGTGTACTCCTGGCTCACTACTGTCGCAGAGGTCTCAAATTATATGGGACGATTGAAAGAGCACGTTCGAGGGTTTATTACCATAACCTCGGTGTTTAGTATCCGCTTTAAACCAAGTTGGTAGTACGAGTAGGTAGTATTGTAATTGGAAAGGAAGCGGAGGGGATCACGTTGTTTGCTAATAAATATGTAATTAGGCTCGTAGGCAGAATCAAGGTTTAGCACATTAGGTTCGCCTGGCCTGACGTAAGGTCTTTCTGTTTTAACCTGGGAAATCTTGAGTGCTGAATTAAATTACTGTTGACCTCCGGTTGTATTCTAGGCCTAACGTGTTCTTTCCAAATGTTAACAAATATAACGTTCTAACATTTCTGTAACCTAGTGAAAGTTCCCAGTGTTTGATTTTGGCTCCTGCTCAGTCCTTAGTTTTAGTTTCAGTATTCTGCATGTTCTACGGCGGTACAAGGTTGAGCCTTATGGGGAGCTACAATTCCCGGCCCAAAGACAATAGAATTGTAGTAGAGAGTGGTTCGGATTCGGAGAGCGAGACGAAGCTTTTCAGATTTTTCCTTGGTTGCGGAAATCAGGACATTTCTCAACAGGAGCAGACCACTACATCTCCTGCCACTACTACTGGGTACGGGTACGTATGTATGTATGCCTGAGCGTTAGCCTAAACTGTGAGTGCAAGTGAATCGATTGAGCCGTGCCATTCTGGGTTGAGCCTCATGGAGTAAAGGGAGTGAGTCATAAATATCCCTAAGCCTCCTTAGTAGGATTAGTGGGGAGGCCCAGCCGTAGTAAAACTTTGAAGGACTCGGGGAGAAAGTAGGGAAAGTGGCCGAGAAAGCACTTCTTATCACTCTCTCCCTTCCCCATAGGCCGCCGTAGGAAATATAATGAGGTGACCTATATTCCGTCTGTTTACACAAAACAGAGACCTGGGCTCTGTCTGGAGCGGTACCTTCTTCAAAGTATCGGAGTACGGCGGACTATAGGAGGCCAGGGACGGACGGGCTACATACAAGCACGAGTTTGGGATACGGAAAGTCTGTCTTCTCTCATTTGCATTCTACAAAGGAGCGTGGATGGAGGAGGATATGTTTCTATTTGGTTTAGATTCCCTTTCATTTGCCCGTTTGAGACTGATGTATGAAGCTGGGGCCTTTGTCAACTTGTAATACTGTCAATTGTTAGAGATAGAACTAGGTGCGTTGATTTTGGTGACGCTCCAAAAATACTGAATTCCGGATAAAAATTATTACTGACTATGCCTTCAAGAAAACTGAAAACTGACTCTATAGGTACGTAGTAGCAAATTGGTTGTGGAAGCGGCAAATACTTTAAATTCTAACCTAGTAAAATCGCCCAAAGCTAACCATCCCTCACATAATCTACTTAAAACAAACCAAGCCTAACATAGTCTAACCAGCACTAACCAAACCTAACCTAACAGAATCTAGTTAAAGCCAACCAAACATGATATAATGTAAGTACTTAGCCAAATATCAGCATACCTACCCTAACATAATCTAGTGAAAGCCAGCCAAACCGAATATAATTTAGCCTAAACTAACGAAACCTGACCGAATCTTTGCTTTTGAGCAGCAGAAATAATTTCCGTAGCAAAACTCAGTGTCTTGTCTGAGGTAGAAGTCAGTGAGTTTATTAAGTGCCGTAAATAAATATAGGATTAGTAATTATGAGTTTTTCCCTATTACGATATGGAGGATAGGGTTGCTATGCAAAGTGTTCGTACTTCAGGATGTCTTTTCCATAGCGTAAGCTCCATTGTTTAAAATCAGCGTTTCTCCATCATCCATATGTATAGATACCAGCTAATGCGGACCGGAAACGACTTAATGCTCCTACTCCCACTGATTAATTAGTGCTGTTTTATGATCAAGTTAATCTGCCCAGGATCCTATGAGGAAATTCTCTTGGAAAACTAAGCATGAGGAGCGTGAGAAGGACAGGGCCTATAATTCCCTTCGTAGTTTAATAGTTACTGATCTAGGTTTTACACTCATTCCGTTTAGTTTGGATCCATCTAATATGTACTTACGTGCAGCATTTTGAACACGTTGCTTCTCTCCTGATTTAAAAATATATTGTATTGGGGAAAGTACGAGCGTGTGCCAATTGTTTCCGCAGTATATATAGTTATTCATGAATTAATCGAGTAGGTTTTCCATGAGCCTTTTAATGCTTATGCTGGGCCCTGGGTTTTATCAAATAAATACATTGTTAGAGTGGAAAGAATTTACTATTGTTGATTAGGAAATGCCACATATGTGTTACAAACAATGCGTAGACGGCGTAGCTGTGCGTTGTATGTTGTACTTGTTGTTGGGTTCGTAGAAGGCATGTTTCTGCGAATTGAGCAGGAATTATTCATTAAGTATCATATATGTATTATTAAGTGCCGATGATACAGACTTTAACTAAAGTTCACATCCTATTGTCACATTATAAAGGGAAAGGATGTTATTATATAAAGTGGTGATGATTGATAAATAGATAAGAGGCATAGTAATGTTTAGCTTCTGTTTTCTAAGTTGCGACAATTGGTTTGCTCCAAAATAGTAATTAATGCATTTTTATACTACTTAATACATTCGTTCTGCAGAGTTATACAAGTGCATTTAAGCTTATCCTGTCCAAAGCGTTATATTACTGCATTAAAACGACTAATGACTCAGATTCCTTTTTACGCTGATTTGCTTATTACCTAATCTGGTTAGATGTCAAGTTAACAAAATATGAATAATTCATCAATCATTATACACAGTTGAAGGGATTTATGATGCTTAGCATGACTCAATGTGCGTATTTGTTGTTACCGTATGTGTAATAGGCAGGTCTGAGGCCTCTGCGTAACAATATAAATGCCTGCTTTTGTAAATAATTACAACCCTCAGTTGAGTTTAGCCATCCCGCACTTTATATTTTTGCTAGATTAAATAGATACGTGTTTTCCGTCCACAGGAAGGGCTAGTGCAATAGTTTATGGGATTTAAACGGTAAATTATAAGGACTAGGAGGAGTGTAAGAATTGGTACAGGTAGGTGTGAAGGAACTCAGAGCAAGACCTGCTGCGGTCTCATTTCCCCCGTTATTAATATTCCGGGGTCACTCGGGTCGCGGGCTCACGACGCGGTGGGCCGAGAAACAACTAAAGGGTTATTATAGCAATTTGGTTACCTTAGCCTTGCCTAGGATGATTGAAAGCGGGACAGGAATGGAATTGGGAACGGTATTTGAAGGAGCGGGATGGCCCTTCGTCTTTAATTTATAAATCATGATTTCTTTTCAAAGACGAACACGGACCTAGTTAAATGTTCTCTTGGGAAATTCTTTTAAATCTAACGTGGACTCGATTTCTACTCCCATTGTCTTACTCCTGAACTTCCTCTTCCTTCACTCCTATTGTTCCTGGCTCCTGCACGTTCCTCCATCTTGCTCCTAATTGAATTGGCTACAGAATAGGGAAGCCCTCTTGGTGTCTTCGTCCTCCCATAGAACCTTGTTTTTAAACATAAATAATTGAGCAGTATTTTACCTTTTTATGCTTATAGTTTATGTGATGCCGTGCGCCGTTAGTGTTTCCTACTACCTGAACTGGTCTAAAACTGTCAAAAACTCTAGTGGGTTGCACCGTGTTCTGAATTGTAAATGAAGCACATTTAAAAGCGCCTCCCTGGGAATCCCTGAGCAGAACCTTATTTTGTGCGACTTCCCTAGTAATATTCCCCTATTTGCATTAAATGACAATTATTAGATACATTTGCGCGTATTCCGCATAAATGTTTGAATACACTTTGAATTTGGATCATTACTCGCCCCTCCTCCTCTTCCTCACCTTGAACATGTAAGTGAGAGGAGAAATACGCCGGTGTGGTATTTGTTCCCCAATTTTTTGATCCTGTCATGAATATTCAGAATGGGATGCCTCACCCAAACTTTGCTCAAACCATTATCATAAGCATAATGTTTTTTAGTCCGGCATCCTGTGCTCAATTGTTGTCACATAAGTAGTAGTCGTTGTCGTAGGTTGACATGCTGCCCTTCCACTGACTATGTATAGTAAGTAGAAGCCAGCAACTTTCGATTCGTCTAGAGTCACCTTGAGCAGCGTATTGTTTCACCTTCACGGCTCTATGATTTACGAGAAGGCTTTATGACACTAAGTCAGACTTGAACTATTGTTTAAACCATTGTTCCGTCCTTATTAGTGGTTATCATCTTTAGTAGGAAGAGGGACTCCTATTCCCTGAATGCCTTATACTTTTGGCATCAAGCGTACTCATACGTCACACGCCTATCATTGTTGTGGAGCACAATTATTCGACTAGGTTTAAGTTCCCAGTCCTTTATTGTTCCGCCTGACATGAGAGAGGGCAAGATTCCATATTGATACCTGCCTCAGCTACACCCTGATCCATAACTCCCACCTCTATTTTGATACAATAACAATAAGTTCCCATGGATTTCCTATTGTCTTAGCCGTATGCTCATAGAACAAAGCTGGCGGGTTGCCTCCAACGACACTGTGGTGCAATTTCCTACTCTCGCAAGTCACGGCTTTTGTAATCTTCCATTGAAATCTGTACATTTTAAATACATTGGCTTAGGTGGTAAGTCTCATTAGAGGGCCTACTGTGTCGTACTCCTTGGGCTTTGGGATAATTAGCGGAGCCTAATCATGCGTCCCTCGGCTTTAATAAAGTTGTGCTATTACGGAATAATGTCCTTTTAAATTTTCCTACGTGTGTTATTCCTATGAATTTTGAGCCAGATTTAGCATTGAGCCCCGAGTAGGAATCCTTAGCCTCATTTGCATTCGTCGTCGAAATGAGGCAATAATTCAGCGTGTCGTAAAATGAGATCCATTAGCACCTCCGCTTTTAATTGAGGTGGTGAGACGTGGACATTGAGAATGGTTTGTGGAGGGCATGGGCTGACTTGATGACTTTAAAAAGTTACGAGGATTCTGGATCATTTCCCTATCTCCCTTTTCCTTGTTCCAGACTCCTCAGATTTGTGCAATAAATGTAAATGTAAAGCAGGGACTCGAGGAAATGATGTTTTTCAATTCTCGGATGCAAATATTCAATTTTAATATGCCTAATTCGTGACGCCTGCCTGTCTGATTCCTGTTCAAAAATGAAGGACTCGAATCCATTCCTGCCTCAGTTCTACTTCTGACTTGAGTGAGACCTTACAAGAGGCTGGCTGGACTTAATAGACGTTGTTAGGCAGGAGAAGGAAAGCTGAGCCATCCTCATCGTTGTCCGGGGATGACGTAATGATTTGTAGCCTGGGCTCCTTTTTCCGAATCTTTAGCCGACGTGAATTCGGAATGCCGCCCCACGTTATTAGTGAAGTTTGTGTAGAATTTGCGACCAAAGTCGTGCAGAGCATGAGCCTCTGTGTAGAGAATATTGTGGCCTATGCTCTTAGGGTGACGGACCGGACTCGGCTCAGGGGGTAAGTCCACAATAAAAGCTTCAAAATAAGAGTGTACTAGGATTTGACCTGAATCCTAGGTGCAGTTGATTAGTTGACCCTTCCGCCTGAGTGCCTTGCATGAATTTGAGTTGGTCGTTGGATGTGATAATAAATAGGGTAATGCATTCGTGAGGAGCAGGATCCCATATAAGTCCCGGCGTCTTCTGATGTGTACCTGAGACTTTAATCCTTCTTTTCCATTAATTATTACGAAGCGTCCTCTTTACTAGTTTGGTCCATTTCATTCTGCACAACCACAACCCATCCGACTTGAATTTATGAACCCATGGTTTTGTGCTATTCCTATATCCGGTACGAGACTGGTAATATTTAGTAGGTACCTACTTGGGAGCCTGTGCAGTGTAAGACAGTCGAGTCCAAATATTTTGAGTTTCTTCTCAATAAACTCAACGCCATATATTGTGCAATGACGCAGACGTACCTCTATGTTGGCTATAAAACAATTTCTCATTTGGAATATGTTTGTATACTTAAATAAATGCAAATATAATTTCAATGGTGCTATTTAGATTACAATGTGATGTATAGAAATTAGGAAGTGAAAACTAGTATGCTTGTTCCCATTCTGATTTCTCACATATTTTTAAATCGATCGTTAAATAGTAACTTGTACTCGTCTCATTGGAAAATAAAATGCCCCATTGGAATTGTACCTATTATAAAATTCTGCTTTAGAGTCAACCAGAAGAAGTAAAATAACGGATTCGAATATGTAAGTTTGGTAAGATTGAATTTAAATTTCGAAACTAATCTGTCAGGATCAGGAAGCATGCATACTGCCCAATTCGCCAAGATAACCCATAACAGAAGTACTAAAACTAAAATCCGTTGATTTGAATATAATCTACATTGTGCCAGGTTGGAGTCCCTGATGAAGTTGCATGATTGACTAACTCTAGGGGCATGAAAGGTGCTTCAGTACATATAACCAGGTGGAGTGTGTAATGTTCCACGACGTTCTGCCCTCTCTCTTGTCAAGTTTTGAAGCCTTTTATTTATTTAGTAGTGCATTGACTTTGACACGACTTGACTTTACCGTTCAAAATGTGCTTTCTTGGTAATCTTTATGGTTGGGTGCCTGTTTTTAGGGGCTTTGGGTACAATGAAATTCATATGACTTTGCATAATCTTAGAATTTTCCTCCTTTCCCAGTTTTCCCTGCCTAGCTCCTTTATGCGAGCTGCTCAGCCTGCCCCGCTTGAGCTCCTCTGATTTCTGGCTACTAAATCAGAACTCTGAATTGTTTACCAGCCTACCTGGGCGAGATCTCCAAAAATTGATCCTGGTCATGGGAGTTTGGATCTTAGTCCCAGGAGCTTTTCCCTTGACCACTCCAAGGACAATTTCGTAGCTGATGCTCACTGAATTAAAAATAGCAAGCTTAGTTCAGAAGTTCATGGGCCTTATACCTTGTGCAATTTAGCTACCGACGGCACAGGCCCAGAAGCATTAGCATTAACCCAGTAATTCACCTAGCATACAATCTGCACAGTAGGTAATTTTTGATGTGGAAAAAATGGGCCCCGTAATTAGCATATTCTTGATAATCAATATGCTAATGCTAATGGGGTTTAGAATATGGAAGCCTCAGAGGGCATAAAGACTTAATCTACACCTGCTATCCTTATGCCCAGGATCTAAGACCCTAACAGAGGGATACTGTAGGCTGCTGTAGCCATCGGAGATGCAGTAGGTAGCCCCCAACTGGGGACCAGACTCCAACGTATTACTCTACGTTTTGCGGCTATGATGATCACTCCTCCACCTAACTCCATTACTGCACAGTCAATCAGCCCGTTTGCGAAAATGAAGGGAACCAGTCAGTACGGCCAAGACCACTTTGAGAGGTACACGTACGAGTAGTCAGTTCTCCATGCCAGCCTCTGGAGACCAAAGCTACATTTTTCATTGTCTACAGCCCAAAGTCAAAGTGAAAAAGGGCTCTAAGGTCCTCAAGTTCTGGTCCGCGTAATAGCCCCTAATTTCCGGCCCGCCCGAATTTCCGAGTTCCTGGGCTTGGGAAGAAGGAGATCAAGAGTCAGTCGAGAGATGAACTCTAAAATGGCCTGTTTCTCAATGGGCCCAAAGTGTCGTGGGCCCCTTGTCGTTGGGGGCCTAATGGTCCCACAAATACATTGTACAGGCCCGCCGGAAGGGGCGGAACCCGCCGGCTCACACAATACCAGCAGTTCCTTCGCCCATCACTTTGTGGTTCTCAAGGGCCTCTCCCACATTGTGGTCACGTGTCGATGTGTGGTCCGCCGGATTTATTTTGCTATTCCATGGCCCTGGTAAGTCTCAAGCTACCCATTGTTTTTGGTCCGGATTTTCCAGTAGGGCTTGATATAGGGTTTCACTGAGTAGGGCCTCTTCAGCTGCAGCTGCAATCTCTTTAAATTCGGTCGGCTCGAAGTTCAGGGTGAGCTTGGAAAGATATTGCAGGACTAATTAAAGGAAAGAGTAAACAAGTTGGTAGCAGGTCTATTTAGTCCGTTATCCATACCTTAAATTTATCATACCTGGTATTTAAAAAATATCGACGTTAGAAACTCAAAATTAAAGAACCAACCAAACCTAACTTCCACCTCGCTTAACTAACCGAATTGTTTGTAACAAAATTTAAGTATTTTTCTTGGCGAGAATCAGTATTTTTCATAGACATGTGTATTTTTTAAGACGCCGTAATAATGTTTCATTAGGTACACATTTTTCCATCTGATACTGATTCCATTCCTACATTTGATACATGATTCGCAGTTTGGTCCACTTATTTGCGGATTTAATATTTAATCATAGGAAGGGCTTTTTGGATCAGGATCCCTTGGAAGATCTAAGCGTGATATCAAATGTAAGATGAGAGTAGCCTCGAATCTGCATTGGTAATCTCTGTAGGGATATCTCGTCCCTTTAAAGTTTTAGCACGAGCTTAGAGTTGAGATTCAAGTTGCCGGTTGGTTTGAGGTGGGAGGGAGTGATCTCTGGAAAACATGAATGCATGATTCTGTTTCTCCCTAAAATCATAAATCTTTAAGTTGGCTAAGTAGCTCATGCTGAGAAGATAACGGATCTGAGGATTCGCGATTCTGCGTTCGCCATTTCTGCCTTGGAAAGTTGGGAGTG
Organism: Hypogastrura burkilli; assembly: GCA_034696285.1. Taxonomy (NCBI): domain Eukaryota; kingdom Metazoa; phylum Arthropoda; class Collembola; order Poduromorpha; family Hypogastruridae; genus Hypogastrura; species Hypogastrura burkilli. The sequence continues at coordinate 16,394 of JAQFZY010000079.1, read as the reverse complement.
AAGGACTGTACCATATTCATTAATTCATTCCTACAAAGTAGTAGTAGCCGTAGACTGGGACTACATTCATTCCGTTGGGCTCGCCTGCCTGTACCTGTCTAGTTTTTGCATGGCTGATTACGAGGCCTAATGCCTCCGTGTTGGGGCTTAAGAGCCGAGCCCTGCCTCTTCTGCTGCTGCTCCTTCCAAATTGGGCCATTTGAGAACGGTAGACTAAAGAGGAGCACGAAGATCCTGGACTACTTCCGGAACTCCTTTATGCTTTCCTAAAACAAAGGCGGACTCTCGCTTCGAGACCCTTTCTTTGCCGCATGAGGTCGTGCTCTTATTTCCCAGGGAACCATTAAGGTCACCCCAACTAAATGCAGCTGTAAGCTGAGGCCCTTCCTCCTCCTCCGCAACGTGACGAAGATTGGATATTGAATGTACGGAAGGGGAACTGAAGATGGATTCCCTATTTTGGAGTCTGCTGGAACACGTGTTGTATGATCAGATTTAATAGACGGAATCTATAATGGGATTCGGAGCCTGGTTCTCAGACGTCCCTCGGCCCGTGCCCTCATCTCGTCCACTTATAGTACATTATGCGGGAAGAGATCAGGGCACTTGTGCCCTGAGTCCTCTGTAATCCGAGCGGCTCCGGTCCTCCCATGTGGGATCAATATGCCAGGAAGGTCTCGTGCGGACAGGGCAGATCACCAGATGATGCCCAGATAGGCCAGAGTCTGGTCTGAGCGTGTAAGATCCATTGCGGAGGACAGAGTAGGCTAGACCCGGCTTTGAGGTCTTAAGACCACTTTTGTCATAAGGCTATAGGGATATTTTTTATTCGGTAGAAATGTTCAGACTGGGACTTAAGGAAGCAAAAAATACATACTTTTAGCAAAACCTCTCAGCGCTCCGCAAGGGAACTAATTTACTGGCTATGGGCATACTGTACTAAAACTGGCTGCTAAGCAAACCTTAGACAGCCTTAACTTAATCTAACACACCTTACCTGACCTATCCTAATCAAATCCAGGTAGGCTCCAAGCCTAATATAATGTTATTTAGCTCTGTGAGAAATGAAAATAGTTTATTTGACTAGAATCAGTAATTTCCTCTATAAGAATTAATAGGTTTGCCTCATCTAAAATAAAGATTTTAACATAAAGTGTACTTGTTAGGTTGCAGTAGGTTAGGCCTACAAATGACGACTTGATTCAAATGAATTTTTGCTGTACAGTTCTAAATGATTATGCCAAAGTCTATATATTTATGCAGCATTAAGTAAGAGTCGTATAATAATAAATGAGGTCTTGGGACATTCACTGTACTACTGTAGCCTGCCGTGTATTGGATGTAGGGAAACGGAAAAGGGTCCCGTCCCTCCCAGGGACTATAAAGCCATTGCATAATTTTGCACGATAAAAAGTTAATGAAACACGCTAATGGATTTGAGTAGTATTGTAATGTAGCCTAGGCTCTGAGCCTGAGTGGTCGTAGAGTGGATAGACCCAGAGTACCGCTACATATCCTTAACCCCAATTCCCACAGACTGCAACCGGATAAAGAGCCTGATGCCCAGCTGTAGTGGTGTTTTAGTGGACTCGACTAGGCTAAATGTCATGATTTCCTTGAGACTCATTTCTAGTTTTTCCTCCACTTTTTTGTCCATCCTACTCAGGCAGGTCATCGTTCAACAGGATCAGCTTCATAAGGTCCTCCTGTGCCCTCCCCTCGTGTACCCAATAATAACAATACAGATGAACCATACTGATACTCAGGACCAGGATCCGGATCATTCATCAGCCAGTATTATATTTTACACTCTAAGTGGGACCTTCCTGCTCCCCATACCCCGTACTATTGTCCTGCTGCATTTAGCCCTGACTTACTAATCAGGTCGAGCATTATGATGATGATTGTATTTAGTTAGCTTTCGGCAGGAGGAAGAGCCTCCTCACACCGTGATGACTTTCATGACGCATACATAATAACTTGTTATTAAACCAGCCAACTCTGATTGTAAACACTTTGCAGTTCTTCCCCGACATTTGCATCTTCATTTCCAAGCCCCGTATTTTTCCGTTCCATATTAGCTGGCTCCCCGACATTTGCATTGTCATGTCCAAGCCCCGTATTTTTCCGTTCCATATTATCACATCCTTATGGGCCTCCTAATTGCCTTTCCGTAATCTCTTCAGTAGCAACAAGCCATGTTATATGTTGTATTATTCATTTGGTCAAAGTAATTTTTATTAGGTAAACAAGGGGCTGAGTTGGTAATGTTGGTCGAGTAGGAGAGAGCATGGAATGGACGTTCCTTTCTCCAAGGTTTCCCCCAGTAGAGGGCGTTCCGTTTTTGGACTCAATAATAGGCCGTGGTTTAATGCCCCTACTGCGACGCCGAAGGAGTTATTAGGACGATTAAGAGTTAATAGGGATATTAGGGCGGCATTGCATCAGGGGCCAGAGTAGAACTGCGTACATTGGATTAATAGAATACAAAGGCACGAGTTAGGACCACCGTAATCCGTATGCTATATTGAATTTAAAGCCCCATTCTAATTGTTTTTGGGCCTCCGGATTAATCTTGGTCCAAGCCAGGAGCCATGGGACTCTCATTATTGTCTATTCTCCATACCTACATTTTGGCACCTTGTAATAGAACTTCCTCCACTTGGCACCTTGTAATATACATAGAATTAGTGTATTAGGAGGAACTAATCAAATGGCGGAAGGAAGGAAGTGATATGATGGAGAGGGTCAATCTCGCCTGACCTTCCCTTCCTCAACCTTCTTGTGGCCCATTTACGACACACGTTAGACAGAGAGACAGAGGAGCCTCTCAATTGATTCCTTCGCATCAACAACATCAACTCTGACCCTGTGACTACAACCACATACGCCGTACTGGCACACGATCCGATGGCTTCTTGTTTTGGCCATATAGGACTATGCATAGGGGCCTTAGCATAATTATTATGCAATGAAAAAGGATCTGCTGATCTTTAAGGATTGCGTGGGGTGTGGGCTTGACACTTGTCACAGATCGGACCATACTGGCTTGGGCTTGGGGCTATAGCCTTGGCCAGCCGAGGGCTACCATTTACCATGTGCTCCATTTGGCTCTTGGTGAGTACGTGCTATCTAATTGTTTGGCCAGCTTCTACCTGAGCAGTCTCCATAGTTCAAACTCATGTGTTGGGGATTTGCAACTTCGAGGTTGAGTTATTGCATAAAGAGCCTGGCTGAGCTATTTGAGCAGGCAGAGTATGGTTATTGTTTGGTTTGCGAATTTACGAGCCAGCTGGGTGTTGTATCATTTTATTGAGCCGAATAAAATCATGGGCTCACGATTTGCATGACAATTTGAACTAAAATATTAGAGTCCCGTTTTTTGAGCGTAATAACTTTTTTTTGTGCCCATTGTCCTCTGTGCTGAATTCTCGTGAATGAATGGCCCAGCTTGAGCCGTAGGATTACAGGTTCAGGCCTATGAGTATGAGCCTATTACCAAATAGAGACGTCTATTTTTGCGGAGCGGCCGCCTGCTTTCCGTACAAGGAGCTTATTTTTATCCCAATAAAAAGCGGGGCCTGCCTAGTTCTCAGAACTTTGGAACGTGGTCGGAGCTTGCCTTTTTTGTATAAATTCCCAAAAATTATTATGAGAAACTTACTCTGGCCTATGAATAAGATTATTACTGAGGCCTGCAGTTGGCAAGGATTGTGGGAGGGAGATAGGGACTACAGTACTTTTGTAGCGGTGTAGTAGGAGAAAGCTAGACCAGATTATTTTTCGCCTGTCACGTTCAGATAGTTTAAGTTTGGAGACGAGTTCCTCGTCCTCGGCCCTTATGGAAGTATTCTTAGAACTTTCACCAGAACTGGAATTGAGGGGCTCGCTCTTGAACTACAACTACGTCGTCAAAGTGACTTATTTGCATCACATTCCCATTTCCGTTTTGAACTCCTGGGCCCCACCCACTAAATTATATTCTGGGGGATAATAAGTAATGGTAATGGGCCTGGTGCTCTCCGAGCTTAAGGCTCAGCTCTTTGTTTAGACTCCACTCCTGCTGTCCGGATTCTTCGTCAAAATCCGCATCCTCCTTCTGGCTCCTACCAAAGGCCTACTATTGAGCCTTGCTATTGAGCTAATGATTATTAATCTGAGGAGAGGGCTTTTGAGGCCTCAATCCCTGTCATTCTTTCACGTGTTGAGCAGAGCATTGAGCACTTACTGCCTGAATTACGTCCCCGCACTCGAGATATGGAATCATTAATTTTCTCTCTGGCTCATTGTTGCGTAAGGGATGCCTTATGGGACCAGGCGAGGACCATTGTTGAATGTCCTTGTCATGACTTCTCGTCAGGGCCCATTGTTGTCACTTGAGGAGTCGAAGCGGCCATAAACACCAAGACTGTAATCGTCTCAGGTAGAGCCTTTTTCCTGGATTGATCATGTCCCACCTTTCTCAATTGAAGCTAGCCTCAGTTCCTCTTGCAACAGGAGGGCGTCGTCAACTCCTTGAGGAGCTTCAATGGTATCAAGAATCAGGGCCTGACATAATATTCCACGCCGCTGGTTCTGGTGGCTGGTGTTATAACAATTTGGAATGGGAATTTGCAATACGCAGCTCCGGTGTATTCTTTGCTCCAATTCCAAAACAAATTTATCGTGTTTTTAACGGGGGCACCTTAAATAGCATATAAGTACTACTAGAACTACTTACTTTTTTTTCCAAGGAATCCAAAAAATTGGTCTAGCCCAGATCCTACATTGGAACGTATTATTAAGTTCCAAATAAGGATGCCTGTAATTGTAAGGGCGGAACGGGAGGTACCTTGGAGCTGCAGAAGCAGTATGCACTTGAGCCAAGTAGGAGGACGTGCCCTGGTTAATATTATTAACATTGAAAAATTAAGCCAGCTTTCCGGATTCGCCCATAACTTACCTGGACTTGATATTGCAGAATTAAAAATATTTTTTATGCAGCATTAAATACAAGCTATTTACTTATCGGCCTGCCTTGCCAATTTAGTCACCAATCTTTCACCAGGTCCAGTAAGTTAGAAATTGAAAAAGCCTGCCTGGGCTGGCTGAACTAGCTTAGATGGACTAGTATTTTTAGCTCTGGAAGAAATTTTACCTTTTTATGAAAAAATATTACCGTTTTAGGAAAAAAATATGAGCATGTCGTGAAGAATAATAAACGTGCCTGAGAATATATAAATCGTGCTTTAAAATATCCTAACCTAACTAAATGTTGCTTAATCCAACCCTACTTTCAAAGTAACTTAAATATATAAAGTTAAGAAAGAACCCCAAAAAATAAGCCAGGACTAGGTTTTGAACGCATGAACTTAAACACAGTCACATATATTCCTGAGCGAGTAATATTTTTTTCCTGAAAGAGTAACATTTTTTATTTTAAGCAGTTACCTGAGTGTGTAATATTTTTGCGGGAAAAACATATTTTCCGGTTTAGATGTTGAATTAGGGCCAGACGCCAGACCTTATACTTCCGCCTGGACCTAAAGGCTTGTGTTAGGGAAAGGAGGCCGACTTTTATGGGCCTACGTATTTGGCAGGTGACTGGGATGAGGCCTGGCCTTTGTTTTCTTTTCTCGGTTCCTGGATCTCCCCGCCTATGGCTCCGGATGATTTTTATGCCTTTGTATTCCTTTGGCGTACTGTATTTTAGGGCCGGGGTAAATGACCACTAAGCCCTATCCGCTAAACCTCACTTGATTGCTTTCCTAGGACTGACTTACTCTCGGGCCATATGATCCCCATCATGCTCCACTTTGTCCCTCCATGTTTTAATGGATGAGATTTGGGTGAGTGACCTCTGGGGCTCCGAAGTGACGGGCTCCGCCGTCGTCCCGTGGAATCAGTGGACGAATAGATAAAGGCATATTGGATATTGGAGCATATGGGTAGGGGCCCAAACCTTCCAGTCTTCCCGAACCCTGTCAGTCCTGACTCGGATTCAGTGATATGTAGGCTTACAGGAAATTGTGAACAAATTCCAGAAATGGGAATGTCTTATCTCCTGTACCAAGATAGGCCATGAAATTTGTAATCCGATTTTAGGGGACGGGCGGAGAATTATCATGCCTGGAAATGAAACGGGAGTACTATGTAGTAGTGCTATGGGTAGATGTCGAGTCCCTCTCAACCTAAACGGGAAATTAGTAATCCCCCGCTCCATTATCTTAATTGAAGGCCAGCGTTGAAGTAGCCATTATTTGTTTAGTGATAAGGGGAACCGTAAGTTAGGGTTAGATTTGCAATTTTTAGACCCTGCTACACCTCCAAATTATCTATTATTTGACTAGGTTCCCTCCTCTCCATGCGTGTCAGATCAATTGGCGAGCGAGAAATCAGTTGCAGTTCTGACCCAGCGTTCTGTCGTAGAAGTCCCATGGATCAGTTAGGTTAGTTTGGGATCCTTGGCCCTGGACTCTGGCCTCCATTGTTGATGTCTGCACTTCTGAAGTCGTGTGGCTCAGTGTTTGGTCCTTGTTGCGGGTCCAGAGAGAGTCGGGCACAGGGGAGTTACAGGGGCGGGGCCTGTAGTGACTTTGAGGAGGCCTCTGACGGGTTTGAGGCGTCTAATGGAGCCTACGTGAAAATGACCCCGGTTGACACGGGCCTGGTCCCAGAGGGTCCGTCCCCAGACTTTGAGCCGGCCTCGGCTCGGCGGAGCCTTACGACTGTGCTTGGGCTCAGCGCCTCACCCAGCACCAGGTCTGTGAAGCCGGGCCCCGGCAACGGCATAGCTCTCTACCGGGCACCCCACGACAAGTTATTCGACGGGTTGATGAGAATAGTTTCGGACACGCTGGACTCTCTGGCCTTTGCCCTCTGTCCAGTCGGGTGGGTTAACACTGCCGCCGGAAACATACAGCCTCCGTCCTGGTCCCAAGCCAAGAGAGAGTTGGGCTTAGTAGGACTCAGTAAATAATTCAGGTTCAACCTGTCTTCCCTTTCAGCGGCAAGCAATTAAGAGGACATTGGTTGGGCCCAGAGAAAGCGAAAACGCTAAATGCTCTAGACTCCAACTTGTTGAGGTCACGCTAGGAAGTGTCATGTTTATTCATGTCAATGAGCCAGGCCACAGGTCCCTCTGTCTCCTCCGCCTTCCGCCCCGCATTATGACTATGTATTACTTCATTAGGCCAAAGCGTCTTCGTGGAGGGGCATACATTAGATTTACGTTAGTCAGAGACAAGTCATCCATATTCATTTCATACAGACCAACGTTTAAAGCCTGAGTCTTTGGCGTGCAGCAGGGTATTACTGCCGAAGATGGAAAGCAGTGAGGGCTCCCAAAGACTTTCCTCCAAGTCCAGGTTGACCCCTCAAAGTCATGTGTGCCTGTTGTGGCTACTGGGAGCAGAAATAGGCGGTTGGTGGGGTGAGTCACCCGGCTCTTATGATGGTCTGGTTCTGGTTTGGTTCGGGTTCCATTTACGTAACGTAATTCTGTGTTAGTGTTAGGTAAATTGGAACGCTGGAGCTTACCTGTCCAGGTGTCCTTTGTACGTCGTCAAATAGTACTTGAGTTTTTTTTAGCCTCCTCGTAAAATGCATTTATTGAATTAGCACTCTTATACAACTACAGAACGGCTAGGGAACGGATTGAGTTTTTGGCTGGTTTGTCCTGACATTGGTGAGTCCATTTGTGGTATGGCAGGAATAAATACGGTGTCATATCATATACATAAGGAGGACGTGCTCAGGATCTTTCTGGCCGGTTGAGAGCCGGAGTAGGTGATGAATAATTTATGTCTGCAGAGGTGGAGGATAGATAGATAGGTAAACAATTAGCTGGCACCTGAGCAGGCGAAACGTCACCACAAACAGAACCAGAGATTGGGAAGGTTAATGTAACCTTAGGACTATTAATACGTAGGTACATAGTTATGACTTTGTCCATTGACATTCGTAGAGAGACTCATGTCTTTGTTTCTTTTGGTTTACAGGAAAGCCCGCCGGAAGGAGAAGGACTCCGGTTCTGGCCCTTCGTCCAGCGGCGTCTCGGGCTCCGGCGGGAGTGACGAGGGGAAGCTCTACTTGGAAACCGCCCTCCTAGAAAGGCACCTTAATGAGACTGAATTACAGCGATTGGTTCTAATGCCAAATGGCTTCGAGGAAAATGAATGGATGGCGTCTCATAGTAAGTCAAGGACAGAGGCCAACGTTTTGTGATCGGACGACCCGATATTAGTACAAATTACCCGATATACATATTTAAATCCTCGGAATCATAACCAAAACTAATGTTAACGTATCCTAGCTTAACCAGGCCTAACCTAACTTCATCTAGGCTAACCCAACTAAGTCTGGCCTGGCCTAACCTAACCTATCTTCGTCTAGTCTAACTAAACCTATCCTATCCCTATAAACCAAGAAGCTCTTTGTTCTTAAACTACCGGCGGGAGTATATTTTATGGAGAATCTGAGGTGAAAAGCGGGAAGTATTTGGGCGTAATAATACCAGTTCTAAATTTTTACGCGAATTTGTGACTAAATTGATGCCTAATACTATTTTTTTCTCCTTATTTCTAGCAATCTCTTTATTCGAGCACGTGAACTTGATCTATGGAACAATTTCTGAGTTTTGTACTTCCACAAGTTGTCCTGACATGAGTGGTCCTTGTATGAGGTAATTAATTCATGATCAATATTCGCAAATATACAATATTTATAATGCGCAATTACCTTTGTTCTAATTGAGCTTCTGGAGTCAGCAGAATAGCAGATGATGCAATAATTTTGTATCGTACTATTTGTTTGCTATTTGCAAGGAACGTTTTATGGGTTATACAAGTGATAACATTATGACTGTTATTATTCAGTAAAGTTGTTCAGGTCAAAGTCCAAGGGTAGTGCCAAAATAGAAATTGCGGAAAATGACCCATTAACTTTTACTTGAGTGATGAGGGATGAGGGTAACGCGCTACTATTCAGCGTCAGAGTCTTTGTCTCACTTCAGGGTTTAACAGTATGTGTTAACGGTTAACGTTCTAGCCACGAATATTATTCGTGGATAAGTCAGAAGGGTAATTATGACTAGTCCTAAGTACAAAAGTACTATTACTATCTAGTTAGTTACTAGTAATACTCCTTTGTTTTCCTCCTGTGGAATCCCTAATGGTGATTTTAGTCCTGTACCTCGTGAGAGTTTAGCTGTTTAAGTTTACTCCTTCTGACTGACTCGGCATAAACATCAAATTTAATCACGCCTGGTGTCGTTGGATCAACAATTGACTCTAATCCATGTTTTATGATGTCCTTCCAGAACGTACCTGTGGTTTGATGAGAAGGGGAAGAAGGTGAAAGTGGCTGCCCCTCAGTACGTGGACTATGTGATGACATTCATTCAAAAAACTATCAATGACGAGTCTATATTTCCTACCAAGTCGAGTAAGCCCTCTATGCGCCATGATTATATTTACGAGCCAGCTCATAAAATTAAGTCAGATATTTAAGTTTACGACAAGTCCATTTAGCCGAGGATTGTTACGTGTTGGGGCAGTTATGGCCTGGGCCCAAACATAATAGTAGATCATCCTTATTCCCATTTTTATTATGAGGAGCCCTTCCAGGAAGAGCCCATCACCGTCTCCTGGAGATGATGAGTTAAGAAAATGGGCGTAGATTAATGGAGGGCTCAGGCTCCGCCGCTCCATCCTAATGGTCACGTACATTAAGAAATAAATAACATCTTTATTGTCTTCATTTTTGCAGCAAACGCTTTTCCTGGTTCGTTCAAGTCGATTGTAAAGAAGATATGTCGTCTCATGTTCCACGTTATCGCTCACATTTACCATTGTCACTTTAAGGAGATTGTGCTCCTCTATCTTCATGCACATCTCAACTGTGTATTTGCCCATTTCACAATTTTCAATGAGACCTTCAAGTTAGTCGAGGAGAAGGAAACGGAAATTCTTCAAGTAAGTCCATACCTCAATTTCATACATTTAAATTAATGGTCATAGGCTAGGGATATCAATGCTAATTGTGATCACATGAACTCTGGTTTACTAACTTTGATCAGCGCGGTGCCAGTCGCATTCACGAGCTCCGTGTTCAGGAACATTAAAACACAACTTTCCCCTCCGCTTGCCGTTTCATAATTTGACGAACATTGAAATCAGGTTAGGTTAGGTTTCAAAGAGTTGTGGGTTTGAAATCGGATTGATTTTTAAATGTGTCAACGTAGTTTACTCAGATAACACGGAGTCTTTTGATCGCAATTGAGCTTAAGACCGTAGGAGGCCATTCAGCGATACGTAGTGCCATAATTATGACCTTCTAACCCTATTCTGCCTTTCCTTTCCAGGACTTGACCCTGGCCATGAAACTGCGAAGTGATTTAGTTGTTCGGGAGGATCTCGGGTGTAATGAGTCAAATAAGGAGAACATTAGCCTCTCCAAGTCATCCTCAGGACAAGGCCTGTTCTCCTCCGAACAGATCGAGTCCTCCGGCGGCTCCCGGAGCACAGAAACGTCCTCCTCCTCCTCAACCTTTATTCCCTCGGCGGACGACGCTCTTCTCATTAAAGAACCTGCCTTAGTTATTGCATCTTCGGGGTCCCACTAAGCCTATCTCTCTACAAGACAACTCTTAGCCTGCCCTCGGAATCCGAAGAGAGCTCAGGAGAACACGAGTCAAGCATCACAACGTAGCGGAAGTCTTCTCTCTCTCTTACAACATATTCACTCCCTATTTTGAGTCCAGAATCAAGAAAAGGATGACAACGTTCGTACCTGGCTAATAATTCGGTAACTTACTACCTAGGAGTAAAAGCAGAGAATAGAACTAACTAGAAGTAAAAACTATTAGAAAATCCTATATTCCTAATCCTACCCTACGTAGCTTGTCCAATACGGTCAACTCTAAACTCACTCAAAGTCCTACTCACTCATCACTCACTAATAAAAACGTAAAGTCCAGTCCAGAACCCCGCCTACTCTAATCCAGACTTTTCCCAATTTCACTCTTTTTACACACTCGACTTTTTAAGAACAGCCCTCAGCTTTTATCCTTTTCTCAAGCCCGCCTGACCCATTAAAATCCCGCCTATGTAGAGGTCAACCCTGGTCCTTGGAAAACAGACGTTTCGAGTGATACTTTATTTAGTTTTTTTTAAACACAGTATGTAACTCCCTCTTGACAAGCTCCTGGCCCCTGTCAATCCGTAGTCATTCGAACCTGTTCCCTTGCATTTTTGTAGTAGTTTCTTCGGATAAGTTATTCTGGAATCCAGTGATTAAGTATTTTGTATGATTAGCACTGAAACTGTACAGTAGGATTTAATTTATAATCAGTATTAATAACCTACAATGTTAATTACGTAGTAGCCTAGTTTTAGTCAACTTTGTATTTTTTTCGTCTCGGTCACCCTAGAAGTGATGATTGGCGGGAAGTCTTACATGTGATTACGACGACTGACCCTGGAAAGGCCTGTAGAGCGCACTACAGTTACTTTCTCCCTTAGTCAAGTTCCTTATGTTCAACAAGTCGTTAGATTTTGAGGTATGGAAAGAAGAGCCTAGCGTAGATTAATGGAGGCGGGGGCCGTTCCAGCCTCTGCCAACACAGTGCCCAGTTACCCCGAACACAGTTTTTGGTTTCTCAATCCGGTCTTATTGTATTAATAAGGTGGTAAAGCAGGTCTGGGCTTTGGTGGGGGTTAAGGTTGGATTTCTTGTGTGTTGTGCCTCCTAGTCCAGAACTGAATTGCTGTATCATAGAATTTGTGTGTAGAACGGGCTAAAATCTACTTTGCAGGTATTCGGTGATAGAGTACCAAGGAGTAATTATAGTTAACGACCGCGAATACGTACTAGCTCTACTTCTGAAGAAGGCCCCGGGAATCCACTTGGTTAGAACCTACTTCTACCTACCTACATACAATCTAAGTGATACTACTTTAATGATGAAACACTACCGATCACCCTCAAATTGTTGTAACTAATTGAAGTAGAGTAGGGCTTAACAAATACTACTACTACTACTATCTACTATACACGTGTCTGTACACTACTAAGACTTAGGGAACTACTACTAAATATAATCCTACCTAAGTTATTTTAGAGAGCGAGAAGGAGACACACAAGAACTTTATCGTACATAGAAATATGCTTAACAATCAGAAGAACCCAGAGAGTCACTTGTATTTACGAAAATGCTACCTTGTGTACTACTATGTAGAGATCGAGAAGGAGCTTGCTCTGTATTGCTCTTGCCCTCCTCCCTTCCTCCAAGCCCCTCCAATATTTTTGTGTGTAGTAAATGACGTGACCTTTCTGCCCTTACAGCCAAGTCCCTTGCTCTTTTCGGTTGACCTTTATTTACCATCACTGGTCTCGCATGTTCCTGTTGCTCCTAGTCGCATGGATGTCTCCGCATTGTATTGCATGCTCGTCTGGTCCTGCTGCATAGGCCAATCAAGTCCTCATCTTTCCAGCAATAAAGGTTGGGTGCCCATGTGTTCCAGTGTCTGCATTTCAGATATTTGTGAAATATTTAGCGAAGCGTGCTCACGCCGATTGCCTATTGATTTTAGAAGGGCATAACATTGGTACTGATGTTGTGGATTCTGTAGGAAATTGAACAGTATGTATGTATGTTGGCTCGACAGTTAGGGAAGTCGAATTCAATCAATACAATTTTGAACTCCGTTATTTTATTGTTGCAGGTTGTCTCTAAACTAGAACCAACGCGATTGAAATGCAGTGAAATCTTACAATGCAGTGCGAAGAAATTACTTAGAACGAAATTAAAGTATGTGAGAAATCATAGTTCGTAGTTGCACAGGAAGCATATTGATTTTCGATTTAAAAATAATCGTTTCTATCCCACCGTAAAATAAATTGCACCACTGGAAAATATGGTAGCAGAAAATTATGGTTTAGGGCCAACTTTCAGCAAGAAGCAAAATACTGGATTTCCATATGATGAACTAGTTCATTTATTGAATTCGACTTCCCAAACTGACCAGTCAGCCTACAGATCACCTAATTTCCTAAACAATGTGCAACATTGACATATAAAATAGCCAGTAGAAATTCCGACTATATGCTCCAAGGACTACGAATAGGCTTAAAACAAAGGTCTTGACTTTGGCATCAATCAGGGTTTAAGGTCAATAGATGAAAGTAGGAAATTATAAAAGTCTTATTTGTGTAAGGTGACGCATTGTATTCTCGTTTTAAGGGAAGAGTTGATGTTGGAGATACAGGATTAATGTGATAAACTAGAGTCTCCCGGCGGCGTTTTCCGCCGAACGTATAGTCTCTCTCAATGTGCTATGCATACGGAATGCAAGCTGTATTCGGTTAGTAGCCTCATTCGGGTTTTTGGGTTTACTAATATGATTTCGTATTAATTTATTAGGTAGGTTCTACATACTTACTACTAAGATTTAGGAATTGATACTTATTATAGCCGAGCGGTCTAGATACGAGAAGAATCTTTTAGTCAATTGCCTTGTGAATCCACCCTGTCGAGGGTATAATAGTGTTGCCCTGAGGTCGTTTGGCCAATATTCAACTAAATGCATTGTAAGGTATGTGAAGCTAATATGGTGGAATATGGTGTATGTAAGCAAGCCCCACAGTTCAATGACTAGGAGGGCAAATGGGGTTCCGGATTACTTAGCATGGATTCCTTGGAAATCATGCAAAATATAATTTTAAAGACAAGAAAATATATTATATGAATAAATACATTTATTGAGGACTTCAAACACTTTACATACTTTATTATCATCATCATATTAATTTTATCATATATAGTAATTCTAGACAGTTTAGATGTCGCGCCCAGTAGGCGATCTAGCGCATTGAATTCGTGAATTTGAATTCAAAAAGTTTTCCTGGGTCAAGAGATAGGCTGGAATCCAACAAGGTGTATGAGTTTGATCTAAACGTTATGCTGTAGTACCAATGGCGGCCCACGAGCGTGCCAAGCATGAGCTCAAGCGCTTTGAGGACCATTTAAAACTTATTCTCCATATCAAAAAATGAGCACGAAGACAAGAATTCTGCATTTTCCCTCAAAAAGTCATGTCTCACCGATAGAACTTAAAGGGTTCTGCGCGAGTGTGCGAACGAGCCTAGACGCTTACGCCTATTTAATTCTTAGTCAGCATCAGCCGATGAACTGATATCCAAAGTTTCAGCATTTCCCGTTTAAAAGTAATGTTTTACCAATAGCGCTTCACGAGCGCTGTAGCGCGCATATGAGACGAGTTAGAGCTTTAGAGCTTATTGTAACCTTACTCAGCTTCAGAAGTTGGAACAGATTCCAGAGTTTCAAAAATGTAAAGGTAAAAGTCATAAAGTGTTGTTCCCCTAGCAACGCCGAGCTCAAACTCTTGTTATACAAAGTTGTTTGAGGTCGGAGGCCTCTCACCTCCAAGGATTTCAGTCCTAGTTAGGTCTTCGAGGTGTGAACACGTACACTCGCTCTTCCACATTCTTTGTGGTTAGTTCAAAATTCCTGGTTCTTTGTTAAATTCCAAACTTGGGAACCTTAGCGTGGGAAGATGGCCGGTCAGCGCCCGAGAATGCCGAGCATGACTGAGTTCAACAACAGTCCTACGTTGGGAAAGATGATTGTGCCTACTCCTCCAGCAGGAGGACTCTTGACGGTCGCCATTGAGCCTGTAGCTGCAGCCGTTCTTGCAAGTCCTCTTCCAGCTGCCCCCGAGCCTCCCGCCGAAGCTCCCACCGACCTCGTCTCCTACATGATGGAGAGCCTTCCCGCCTGGTCAGACGTCACGCGGACCCAGATCTACGCTGCCATTGGGATCGCGGCTCTTGGACTGGGCGGGGCAGTTGCTCTCTACGCCACTTGGCCCAAAAGCTCTGGCCTGATTGAGGTCTCTGAGGTTCCGGCCAAGCGGGTGACCTTTGGGGCTCTTCCGGATGAGCCCCTGCTACCCCGCCCCACGGAAACCTTGGTTCTTCATCAGTGCCCACGGGGGCGGAAGACCCCTTGCATTGCCCCTTACCCCCTCAAGCTCGAGACCTTCCTTCGGGTCAATGCTATCAACTACGAGGTACAATCATTTGACTTCATTAGGGGTCAACAGCCTACTCAGTTCCCTATATATGCAAACTTGACTTGGTCCCAAGGTTGATTTTGGCTCGGACGAAGCTCGAACTCCCGACAGTCCCTGGATCACGCTTGGCCAAGAGGGCATTTGTGACATGGAAAGCTGCATTCTTTTCCTCTGTGAAAAGTTCAACCTCAACCCCCAAAAGCATCTGAACAACAAGGAGCGGTCCCTTGAACATGCCTGTCAGCACCTCCTGGAGAATCACATGTATTGGTAAGTCTGGTCATGAACTTGGTCAGTATTGGTAAGTCTGGTCACGAGCTTGGTCCGACTTGGTACGTCGATTCAAGGGCTTGATGCTCGCTACAAAGGGATCCTTGTTCTTGGACAGGGGGATCTCTCTGTACCATTGGGTCTATGACGGGGCCCATTCGCTGCACGACATTCAACACCTACCGCCAGCTAGCATGACTTCAATCCCGGACGTCGGGAAGACCGTTGCCGAGGCCGCCTGGCACCATGGGATAGGGAAGAAGGCCCCGGCTGTCATCGTTGCAGAAATCCTACGTGACCTTTCCTCCCTCTCTCAAATCCTTGGTAGGCTTAAGAAAGCTGGTTGCCCCTGTGAAGACCAGGCCATAACATCTTAATTTCTCTTGGCAGGTGACAAGAAGTACTTTGTTAGCAGTGAGACGCCAACAGAGTTGGACTGCACTGCCTTCTCAATGTTGGCCCAAATGCTGTGGAACATGGACGGAAGCCCTTACCATGTTGCCGTGACTGGTGAGTTCCATTGGGTTATTAAACAGCTTCCTGAGACTCATAATTGGTACACTAATCCCTGCAGAGACCTACAAGAACTTGGGTGAGTTCTGCTGGCGGATTCGTGAGACTTTCTGGCCGGACTGGGACCAGTGTCTCCACGATGAGGGATCCTCCAACTACCTTTCCCTGGACTCGAGCAACGAGAGGGTTGCTGCGGATCTGAATAAGAATGCTCTGGACTCGAGCAACAAGAAGGTTGCTGTGAATCTCAAAAAGAATGCTCTGGAATCGAGCAACAAGAATGCTGCTACTGCGGATCTCAATAAGAATGCTCTGGACTCCAGCAACAAGAAGGTTGCTGCGGATCTCAATAAGAATGCTCTGGACTCCAGCAACAAGAAGGTTGCTGCGGATCTCCATAAGAATGCTCTGGACTCGAGCAACAAGAAGGTTGCTGCGGATCTCCATAAGAATGCTCTGAACTCGAGCAACAAGAAGGTTGCTGCGGATCTCCATAAGAATGCTCTGAACTCGAGCAACAAGAAGGTTGCTGCGGAT